>PNEQ01115820.1:0-11070 GCA_003012365.1 Medauroidea extradentata
GAGAGAGTTGCTGGTGTGGGGTCGAGGCAAGCGTGGCCGCCCTCGCCGAGTTTAAGGCGTTTTGCTAGCTTTTCTTAAAAGACTTTATAAGTGGTGAAGGAAGCGGCCAAGTAGCTGCAGGGTTTCTATTCTGTTCTAGTTGAAACTAAGGACCGTAATATGTATTATTGTGTGTAGTTAATGCACGTCACATCTGCCGAAACTCCAACCAGGCCTAAAGTGAACCTTGCATCAGACATCTTATCCCGAGGGATACAGCAATGTAAATTTTTTGTAACAAGTTATTTTTAGACAAACTACATTAAACTTCAAGTGATTTACTCGAGAATCTAACTTTTTAATTGTATCTTCCTTCTTGAGACTCTCGACTGAAGCTATCCGGCAAACTTTTATGTAAGGACGCATTACATTACTATTTTTAAATATCAACATGAAAAACACATTCTCGTAACAAGGTAAAAATCTTATTTGAACAGCTTATTTTGTAAAGAGTTACGGTGTTTTTGTGACTGCTTTTGTTTCATCAACTGTGAAATTCTTGGTTTAATACTCTTGCTCAAAGATAATCTCATGTCACTACTCGCATCCAGACGATTCCTTTGTTTTGTTTTCATCAAAAGTAATGTAGAGAATCCTTGTTCATACAAAAACATTGTCGAAAACACCATATGATACCGTAAGGCAGCTAGTCTAATGTTTGGGTAAGATATCGCCTTTTTTCACAACAACTCTTCTATGTTTACGCCTGATTCAAACATGTCCCGGAAGCTACTATCATTTTGAAGTTCGATAACCTCTTCTTGGATTTCATCAGGAAGGTCTTTGGGCTTGACACTGAAAGGATTACGAACCAGTTATTTAATAACTTCACCTTCAATGTTACTGTATTCTGGAAAATAACGGGAAAATTCGCCCTTGAGCATTTGCAAATGGCACAACATTTGATGTTGTATCTCATCTGTACCAGCAATCTCGTAGTTATTATTGTCAGCAAGTGTTTTCACAGTCGAAAATGCTGAAAAGTTTTCATCCTGGACTCTGCCAATCCACAATTCAATTTTACACAGAAACGCACAAAGTTTGTCTTCTAACACAAACATATCGGAAACACCTTGCAATGTTTCGCTCCCAGAACCTTGAAGCTGCAAGTTTAGATGGTTCAAACGGCCAAAAACCAACGAGATAGGCTAGTTGTATTTCAAATTTCGGATCACTTAAAGGTTGCAACAAATCTTCTATTTTCCTCTCAATGAAAATCAATTTCAACTCTTTTCGTAACTCATACAGAAGTCCCAACATGTTTCCCTTGAAAAGTCAACGAACTTCCGTATGAAAAAATTAAGTCTCATACTCTACACCCAAACCTGTGCACAATTTTTTTGAAAACAAGAGTATTCAGCTAACTACTTTTTACAGAGTTCACAATTTTTATTGCCAGTTTCATATTATTAGCAAGGTCTTCCGGCAGAGTTTTAGATGCTAAAGCTTGGCGATGAATGATGCATTGTGTCATCAATGTGGAGGGGTTTTTCTCTTTCACCAATGTTGCTAGGCCAGAACGTGATCCTAGCATAGCAGGTGCTCCATCTGTGCAAAATCCAGTGAGTTTCTATCAATATAAATCATGCTTCTGAAAATAATCACTGATTATTTTCATGACAACATTTACTTTTGCTGTTGCCTCCAACTCATGGGATAACAAATCTTCCTTAATTGTGTTATATTCAGCTAAAAAACCAACAAATACCAGCAACTGACAACACTGAGAAATATCAGTACTTTCGTCACATTGCAAACTGAAATACGGAAAGGACTTTATGCTGCAAATTAGCTGGTCTTCTATGTCATTTGACATTTCATCGATCCGCGCCTTGACAGTGTTGATTGACAACGGAATATCTTGAACTTTTTTTGTAGCCTCCTCGCCTAACACTAGTTCAACAGCTTTCATCACGCATGGCTTTACTAGGGTTTCTCTAATCGTATGAGGTTTTTTTGCCTTAGCAATTAAGTGAGAAACTTCTAATGAAGCTACAAGCACATTTTCAGACGATTCAAATCATGTACCGATCTTCCCTAGTTTCATTTTCTTCAAGTTTTCTAATTTCCCTGCAAAGTATTCAGGAGGATGATCGCTTAAGTTACAATGGACTGTCTTAAAATGACGTTCGAGTTTGGCTGGTATTAACGCTTCATTACAAAGAACCACGGCACAAATCACACATTGAGGTCTTACCTCTTTGTTGACTTCAATTGCGGTGAATCCGTATTTGATATAATCGTTATATTTTCGTTTTGGTGCAACTGGAACAACACAAAACACAAAAAACACAAAAAAGAATTGACTGACACACTGCACAGATGATTTCTGGCAACGCAACTTACCTGAGACTTGCTTACGTGAACACAACACCTCCCCTGTCGAATGATCTATCGCTACTCCTCATCTTAGATAATTTTTCGTTTCTGGGCCTGCAGGAAATGTTATCTGTCGTTAGTGGTGTGACACTCTCCAGTTACCAGTAATACATTATGAATACGATGACAGGGGGAAATTAATATAATCAGTTACTGTGTTACATGATATCACTAGAGTCTAGTAGTGAATATCATGTAACACAGTAAACAGTGTTTCTGAAGAAACACTCTCAGAACATAGCCGACTTATTTAAACTGTAAAGAGCCCGCTTTAAGTGAAGAAATTTCTCTGAAGCATATAAGAAATAATATAAAATCAATAAAAATAACTTGATTGACGTCTTAGCTCGCGGACCACTCACAAGGCTTTCGCGGACCACTTGTGGTCCGCAGACCACCGGTTGGGAACCACTGTATGGCCATTTGGTGACATGCACACTGAAGTTAGCGGTTTTAAGCACAGTACAAGTGTACTGTTGAATACAGTTGTTTTAATCAAGAGAATATTTCATTAGACAATTACTGTAGTTAGCATTTGAGTTATAAACTAATACCGGAACCACCATTGAAAGAATAAAAATTAATCATTAAAATAATCTGCAAGATTTCCCTGATTTCAGCAGTCCTGTTTTAAATATTTCACTCATTGGCCACTGGTTTACTTAAGTCCGGAGTTCAGAAACGAAAACCTTAATTAGAAATTAAAAAAATGTTTAACCTGAAAGGAAAAGACCTTTCGTTTGTTGCAATTATTTAATTGATGATGTTTATGTATTTTTTACAGGTACATTTAACTCAAAATAGTTACTTTTGGGTTATATTTTGACTTTTTTGGATCTGATTTGACGCGGCTTCGGCGGTGAAAGTCACGTTGATGAGCCAAAACCTCTTGGTGTGGGTAGTCTGTTGGCGAGGGCGCGATGGCTAGGTGGCGGCGTGCTCCACTCCCAGGATGCTCTACCGAAGCGTCGACCGCCGTCTTTCTCATCGGACTCTCCCCACCGCGTAAGGCTATTACAGCGAGGGAAACTAGCGCTGCACTGGAGGTTGCTCTTCCACAGTAGGTGTAGCCTGACTGTGAAGATGGAATGATACAGCTAGCTGATTGTTGGAGACTGGTATCCCGTAGGATCGCCTGTCGTGGCATGAAAAGCCTTAAGGCGGCGGCACTATTGTTGGCGCTGGGCAGGCGGACTTGTAGAGGAGCGCTAGAAGTGCGCCTCAGCACGTCCCTACGCCTTTTCACCTCTCCCAGTCAAGACAAGACCCGACACCGCTCGGAGAGAGCACAATGTATTCATGCTACCTCCAGAGAGTGTTTGTAGAAAACCTGGAAGGCACGCGGCTTACGCCTCCTCCCAGTCGTAGAATGATTAAGACGACCCGATCTCAACTCCCATTGCGATCCTATGGGATGCAGGGGTTCCAGATGTCTTGCAGGTGGATGGGTTTGTCAACAATGGAAAGGTATTGTGATTGAAGAAAAAGAAAAGGAATGATGTGCTGCGTTGTTTATTGGCATACGCCAATAATGGAAACTTTAACACCCTGTGCCTAAGAAGCCTGAAAGGCGTATAGGAAGGAACCGAAGAGCACTAGCTTCCGTGGGGAGAGAAATTGATGCAGGTGACGACGCTTCGGAAAGCGGCTCTTGGTTGACGAAGCTGAACAGCTGACGTAGAAGGCTTTCACGGTCGTGATGGGCGCTTCTGGAAGGGATCTGGCGGTCGCTAGTCTTCCGGGCCTGAAGCTGTAGTTTATGGCAGTAATGAGGGTAGAGAAATCTACCGCAGCTGAACCTTTTAGTGAAAGCAAGAGACGATCTGCTCCTGGCAACTCGACTGAGTGGCAAGTAGAATGCGACCGACTTCGGTGGCTCGTGCTCCCTCTGTTATACCCTTCTCGGGGCGGTCTGTGGTGATTGGCTGGCAGCTCGCCTAATGAAGAGACGGCTCGGGCGCGAGGGGGTGGTCCTTCCCTCCTCTGTGGTCTCTGTGCTGCGGGCGGCGTGTCTACAGGCGGCAAAACGTCTCGTAGAAAAATACGTTATATTATCCTTGCCCGGGGTTTTGCGAACGAAGGATAACTAAGGATGGGTTGGTAGGCTTTATATTAGATATTTGGAGTCAGGTTAGAGTGCACTGACGTGTGCGGGAGTGATAAGGGTAGAAAGGATTAACAATGGTGCGGGAATATGGAACGGGCAGGATGAGGCGGCGGCTTCACAGCTCAAGACGCTGCGAGCATGCGTCAGATTACATTTTCTTGTTAGAGATAGTGCACCTAGAAGTTTCTGGAATATTCTAGACAGTTTAAAAAGTTTTTGTTAGTCTTAATTTCTGTTCCCATGGTCTGGGAGTAATACTTTTTGGTTTTGTCTTGTGATAATGGCTGTCGCTGGGTCACGCAATGTCCTGATTGGACGAGGCAACGTGGCATGACCCTGCTGACCTGTGGGAAAGGTTGAGGATATTCCCTGGTCACACCAGTGTTTTAAGCCAAACTGAGGCAGGTCACAGCTAGTACTGAAGCAGTCATTACGTGAAAACATTACTATTAGCCTGTGCTAGTAGCACCCGTAGTTTAACCTTCTATAACCCCTTTTACAAATTTTAATCAACATTTACATTTTTCTTAGCAAATTCTTTTCTACTAGTGCAGGAGGCCACTAACAACACAGCTGGCGAGATTGTCCCACCTTCGTAAATCTGTAGCCACAAGTAATTGTTGCGTGAAATTATTTTTTTAACTTAACGACACCATCTTGAGCCATACATAATATGGTATTGTGGAAAGATGTGGTAGGAATGCTGCTAATTTGAAAGCTGTCAATGTCAATACAAGTTAAGTTAAATTTTAACTACGTCACATAACCTTTCTTTTGAAATGCCCTAAAAATAACCACGTTTTCTTCAAGTGTCTTCACTTATCGCCCAAAGGGTGGGACACAAATGTATTGTCTACTGAGTAATATTTTATGTTTACCATCCAGGAGTAGCCTGCTTGACGGTATGGGTAAAATACCATTAAGGAACATCACATGCTTAGAATAAATAATTCGCAAACACTTCATTCACAAATAAATTTGACGATAAAAACAGCAATTTAAAATTTTAAAATCAAAGGCTACTGAACAACATACTAAATTCTAACCGCTAAATATAAACATGAGAACTCAGAAAAAATTGGTTTTGCAAATTTGACATGTTTTCGGGACTTGTTTTAGCTATATAACTTAACCTTCTAAATTTTATTTTTGTGCATAACCGCACAAAAATGTAGGACTACTAAAATACATACTGAATTCAGTTTTTAAATTATATATATAAAATAATTATCTATATTCTATTATAGCTGAGTGCAGTTTCCAATTTAAATTTTGTAAGGCTACTAATCATTATCTCGCTGAGGATTGTAAAAAAACTGCTTAGCTGTTTTTGGCAACATAAGTGGGAGCAGTGGGAAGTTTACTTGCATTAGATCATGACTTTGGTCAATGAGAACAATCCTTAATACTTCTTCGGATTCCTTGCACATTATTGAACATGAAGTGAAATCTGAGTAGTATTTCAGTTTAGGCCTAATGTAATTTGTAACAAACACACAATTCTCAAATGTATTGTACTTAAGTCTAAATTTTGTACTTACACTTAACTAAAAATTTTGAAATGTGATAACATTTTGTGTGTGTATTTTGTTTAAGCGGTTTATTGCTAAATTTACAGCCACATTTTAAAAGCATGGCTGCCAATAATTCATCTTAATATTGTACATTTATGAAAATTATATTTCTTTGCCAAGTGAGTTGCACAATATTTTACCATTCTTCCTTTATTTTCTCATGGTATGTAAAATATGTCAAAATTATATGTAACCCAATTCAAACACTGAAATGAATGTACCACCATACAGTTTCGTAAGTATGACCTCACCTACATGTTAATCCACAAGTTTCTTTTCAGAGTTGTTTCGATCAGCCTACAAATCATATAATTACAGAAAACTTTCGATGTTACATCAACATAGACAATGTACAAGTATACGACAGCACCATTGGAGAATATTATGCAAAATTGACTAATTATCTTTGTTCACTTGTGAAATTTGATTTATTTCTTTCATAATTTGCACACTCTTTTAAGTATGACTAAGAATTACAAAATGTTAAATAACTTGGTAGAAAACATATTATGTTATAAGAAAAAAAAAGTAGAATAACCAGTTGGAGTGGTGACGAATATGCATCTGTTCAAATAACTGTTTTTTGTCCTACTATTCCACATTTTAACAAATAGCAATGTTTAACACAGTTCTGTATAAATCACTTAACAAACATACTAATTCATAGAGCCTCATGGCAAATGTACAATTGTTCGTGCAAAAACAACTGATAACCCCAGCATGCAATCTGTCATGTAGTCACTAGCCAAGTTCCATCAAATGCAGTTTTTCACCCTGAGTCACACAGTCAAGACAGATAACAGAAAATGGGCTAAGTCAGGAACCCATGAAGCATTTTGACACAGTGTACATGTGTTGTGTATTTATTGTTTTCTATATTTCAGAATATACTACATTTCTGGGAAAGAAACGTACAGCACTAACAGCATTTTGTGTCAATATACGGTTTTGCAGTTTGTGTAAATTTTAATATTAAAAATCTTCGTAATTTTACATTTATGGCTCTTTGGCCAAGGTGCTATCATTCTGTTTGGTTTCCTAGTATTTTTGGCGACCTCTGAGAATTCTGATAGCTGTTAGGTTCTAGAAAAATCGTAATTTACAGGGATTGCAGGTACTAGAGAGTATAAGGATGTGGTGGCAGTAAGGTTGTTATTCCACAACGAACTCTGTTATATAAGCAAGCACCACCATCTTGCTGTTACTCAGTTTGTTGTGAATTGTTGTCTTGTGCAGTATGTTGTTAAGACACATTTCAGGGCAGGGGGCTCCAAACGGTAGGACATGATCCTCTGAAGTTTTGTATCACTGAGATTCTTGAATGCTTTTTCTAAAATTTTTAGTGCCCGTGAAAGTGTGAAAACCGCAAGGCACTAATTCTCGGCTGGGATAATGTATGTTGAAGAATGCTAAGTAAATAATGTTTCACAGAATTCGTTGTCTGCACCATTTCCGAGCTGCAATTTCCAACTGTAATTAAATGTCTGAACAGTTGTACCCATCACTTAACACCAACGTGGTAACTTATGACTAGTATGTTAAACATTACCTTAAATGATTTTACCTTTGTGTTACATTTGAAACATAATTTCAAAACAAATTCAAAAGTTGTCGTGACCTAATAACAAATTAATAAAACAATTTAATTTCAGCCCATTAATTACTATTTATCAAATAAGTCTATAGTCATTTTAATGTGATAATTCCATTTCCACGTCGTCATTCACAGATTAGAACTGATTGTCTACGTTAAAACACAATATCATATCTAACTAAATATTCTACTTATAAACAGAAACAAACACAACATTTACAACAAAATTTTTTAAATAAACAACCAATGAAAAAAAATCACAAGTTTACTACCATTTAATGTCAATATTAAATAGTGTGGGACTGAGCTGGGCTAGCTCACCCTTCCGCTGTTTTTCCACGAACCTAGTGATTTAATATGGTGCCAGCATGGACTACTATATCTAAAGAAGATTTTGAAATTTCAAACTGTGCGCCTTTCGAGCCCCGCCAATGAACTCGTTCCCCCCCCCCCCTTTCTCACAGTTGTCCCTTCGCCTAGCTTCGGGCAGCCTCGAACACTTTCGTGCCTTCCCTTCCCCTCTCCATCCTCCTCCCGGCGTCGTCGCCGAGCCGATCCCGGCTGCCTCGTGGCACTCTGCCTTCGCTCGCCGTCCTGGAATGTTCTCGCGATCTCCTCGTGACCGATTCGAAACCTGTGGTAGTTCATCTTTATTCTGGTACGCCTTTTCTTCTGTTTGGTTATTAATTTAAATCTTGCTTTCACGTTTTTTTTCACGTTTCGTTAGTTCATGTTCCCTCGTTTTTGCTTAAGGGGATAGATGCCCCATTTTATTTTTCAGTATGCTTCGTGTATTCGTGCGCGTAATCAAATTTGGTCAATGTTAAGTTTGACTGCTGTAACTTGTATCTGGAAACTCTGTGTATTGTATGATCAATAAACGCTGCTTTGTTTTGAAACCTTGAATTTAAGTATGCATTTACTGACTATTACCCTGTCCCTGAGTGGTCAGTGGCGTGAGCTTGTTAGCTAACCCTAGATTCACAGTCGTTTTGTCATTGTATAATTGTGTCTGTGAGATTCGGGCACCGGACTTAATTTGTTATACAGCATAATCACAGTTATGATCATTGATATGTTTTGCTATATGTACTTATGGCAATTTAAATATTGATAATTATTTTTAACACAGAAACTATTTAAAGAATGCAGTTGTTTTCATAACCAATTGGCAAAAGGAATTGTAAGGGAACTGCAGTTTCTTTGTGGATGATCTAGAATGTAGAGTAGTCATATAGGTATTCTACTTTGTCGTTTGTACTGTTGTTACCTACAAGAATAATATCCACATCTTGGAGCATCCTGAATTCACTAAACCCACAGAACACAAATAAAATTAATAAATCAAAATGGAACAAGTTCATTTGGCCTACCATAAAATAAAACAAAGATTCCAAAATTAAATTTAAAACTGTTGAACCGGGTGTAAACCAAATATAGATCTTTCAACTCCATGTGTATGTGCATGTCTACTCTAGGCATTGCATACTATGTAATTTATCTTACAAAAACTCACCTGCATTCCAGAAAAAGTAGTGAGCCTTCATAGGCAGAAGGCTCCTGTTTATCTCCCATCGAGACATTTTCCTTCAATTTCTAGCAAAGACTTTCAGGAAAAACCAAATCTGTAACAAATTACATGGCACCTAACATTTACTGTCTATATACAACAGTAAATTAAAAAAAAATAGTCATGCTACAGTTGACTTAAAGATGTAGAAATGCTGTACATATATCTTCTCCATACATTTAACCTAGATATAACTAATGGGATACTGTATGCACAACAGTACAAAGATAAGATAACATATCTGAGTTTTTCCTTGAGGCACGTCATACATTGTAGTCATGAATACACAGATTACAAATATTTGGATAAAAGAAGACTTTCCTTTTCTTTTTGAAGACATTTACACATTGCCTGAATTAATGTAAAAAATTGTGATAGAAAACTGAAAACCTTGAAGAACTTGGAAGATTTTCCTCTCACTACTCAACATGCACCTAAGCTTACTACAGCCATGACTAAATATAATACTGTCTACACGCCTATAGTCTGTTCACTTTAAACTGAGCAGTTCTCAACACTTACAATATCTAACAACTGTATTTTACAGGTGCCAAATATGTTAAATTTCGAGAGTGACAAAACATTTTCACTAGTTTTTAGTTTCAGGAAAATTTTCATGTTTAAAATATTACAGATGATTGCAAAACAGCTAAATGAAAAATTTAAGCAGTGCTCACTTTATAGAGATCAGTCTATAAAAAGAGGCATCAGTCATGAGAGACACAGGAGCATCTGTCAGAAATAACTTTTGTTCTAGACTGCATGAAACAATATAAAATAATACATAATGGTAAAACTGTTCCATAAACATAACGCAGCTGTAATGTAAAGGATAAATATCAACGAACAGATAATGTGTAATACAAAATAACGAGTCATACTCTACAGTACACACAGCTACATTTATAGGTACACAGAATATCAATTGAATCGGTCATTGTAAAAGCGCACTAAGTCCAAAAATCACAATTGTGGGAAATCAATTAAAACTGTTTTAAACAAAAAGTTCTAGAGTTATGATGTGAATATTTTTTTATATCAAATTATATCATTTACAAACTTATTAAATTGTTGTCGTGTCTCAGATTACACTTAGTTTCTATTATATAAATTCCTAAAGTCTTTGGAGTTAGTTCCTTTTAACACTGAATGCTGAAAATATTATGTAAATTATTGCATATTACAAAAACAACACATACATTAAATATAATAACACAGTCATTCATTATTATTAAATTCAATAACATTAAACAAACATTTTTGGAAAGTGTTACAGTCATTCGTCCTCCACTTCTACGGTTGTTGGCCATGATAACAGTTCTTCATAAAATGAAAGCGTTTCCGTGTCACCCACAACATATTTCACAACTTTCTGGATGTCCTGCAGCTTTAGACGATTAATTGGCACCTTTCCTGCAGGGTATGCTTTTGGAATAATCATGGAGAAATGTTTATTTAGAATGGACTGAGCCAAAGGAAAGGTGTACGTAACAAGGCCGCCAATAAAAGGACTTGCCTCAACTACTCCTGGCCTTGCTGCTGAATATCTGAACTCCTTGAAAGAGGAAGGAGTAAAATTCACTTTACGATCACGAGGAGTATCTCTTACTACACACTCTGTAGCCACACAGTTTTTCTTGAAGAAACGAGGCCACCATGAGTTGAAGTCCAAAATGTCTTCAGTCTCCACCATCTTGACTGTGACGTTTGACTTACTGTGTACTAACAGACTAACATATTCTTTTGGAGTGTAGATTCTATCACATTTCTTAATGTTCTTTTTGAATAGTCCAAAATCCCTATCGCA
>PNEQ01115821.1:0-11070 GCA_003012365.1 Medauroidea extradentata
AACCTTGGCAAAAATAAACAAGAACATGGATGCCCATAGGGTTGGCAAATATTTAAAAAGAAGCTTTAGGCTAGCCAACCATGTGGTCCAAAATTTATTATACACTCAAGATTTATTAAAATAAAATTTTACAACAAAATATTTCTCTATTATCAATGTTGCCCAGAATTATCAAAGTCACCCCAGTTGACGGTATTTAAAATTTGTGCCAACTAAAACAATCACTACATTTCAAAATCATGTAGTTTGTTAAGAATTGTAGTTTCAGCTCTGAAGGCAAGCTAATCACACTGAAACATTTTACATCTCGTACAACTTTCTCAAGAAGGACCACTAGAATTATTTTAGAAAGTTCTGAAGACGAACAACTTCTCCCATTCAAAAACATGTTTTATTTTGATGTTTAGTCCCTGGGCAGTAGACAGACATATGTAGAAGACCTCAGGTTTACTTAGGGAGAAAGAGGGGTTTCCACAGAAACAGCTGCATAAAGTCCTGTCAATATAACTGTCAAAAACTTAAATTCTCTTAACTTGAACCAAGATGACAGGAGTATTCTTTTGCCAAGAAAGTAAACACTGCCATATGTGACCATCACTAACCGCTAGTGGCCAAGGTCTTGTGATAACTGATGATATACTAATTTAGTGATTAATAATTTAATATGGCTCATCTGGAACACTGTTAAGTGGTTTTGATTTAGTGACATTGTATGATGCAAAATAAAAACTAAACATCGGTATTTAACTACCAAACACGTCATTATATACTAAAGGTGTTAACATAAATGTAGTAGGTAAAATCTACACTAAAACAATGGTGATGTGATCGGATATATTCAGTCGCTGGATGTTTAAAAAGTTTTTTCCGAGCATATTACACAAACTCGAAGAGAAGTACGTTGGTAGACCACTTAAAAAAAAAAAAAGCAACAAATTATGCAGAAGCTGTATATTTCAGTCGCAGATCTGGTAGACGTGTATTGTTAGACCAAGTTCAGACAGTGCAGAATCTTTTGTACTGGTACATCAGGGGCACACCCTTCATTTTTGTTTGAGGGGTGTTAGGGACGTAGCTAGCATTTATATATGGACAGGATTGAGTGGGGGGAAGGAATACGATAGTCCTGGACATGAAAATATTACAAAGTAACACATTTACCCTCCTCCAAAATGTGGAAGATTCAAGGGCCCTCTCCTAGAAAAATTTGGATTTCAAGATGCAAAATGCATCTAAAAAGCAGTTCTCATAAGTTAAAGCGTTCTGGACTCCACAGACCCTCCCTGTCAACGTTTTGTTGTATGATTTGGCATTTACAGAATTGTAATTTTAAGCCCCCAACCATTAAATTTATGCAACAAGTGTATGTAACATGGTGATATTACCTTACAGAAAAATAACCATCATTAAAACATATTTAACACATTATCAGAGGGTGTTCCAACCCACAATCCCCTTTTTTTGGTTGCTCCACTGGGTACACTACACATGGCATTACAATTGCATACTAGGGGCCTAGTAATGTATAGGCTACTGTACAAAAATACTAGAGTTGTCCTCAAAAAATTTCAACAGCAGTAAGAGATTGAAAAATGAAAGTTCTGGACATTACCACTGATTTTTGCATCAATAAAGAGTTGCCTATATGCAAAAAAATTAAAATGATAAAATATTTATAGGCCTATGTTCAAAAGGCCTAACAATTATTAGTCATATAACTTATTCCATACCGGTATTAGGTTGACCGCGGTGATCGAGTGGTTAGAACTTCCATTTCCCACCAAGGTGATCCGGCCTCAAATCCCGGCGGGGTCGGTCCCAGGATTTTCACACGGGGTAATCGAGCCGGACGATGCCGCTGGTCGGCGGGTTTTCTCTGGGATATACCGTTTCTCCCGCCCTTCATTTCGGCGCTGTTCCACGCTCACATCATGTCACCCCTCACCAGCGATGAAGACCTAGATGTTTTAAGCTCTGACCAAAATCTCTTCACTTCCATACTTAAATTACGTTTTTCTGGTGACAGTTTTTTACCTGATAAACTCCCCCAGTCTTCTCGTCCACCGAAAATAATCCATTCCGACATACACCGTAACAGCAATTTTCTTAGAAGTACATGAACACAAGCAGTAGGTGGTTTATTTACTTCTTACGCGCGTGCAGGGGTCAGGGTGTTAGATGGTAACTCCAAAATCCTGGTACTGACACCATAAAAAAGCTGGTACTTTAGATGAAAACCTGGTACGTGGTGAAAAAATTCGCAAATGTTTACATGCACGAAAAATATGAAGTATTAAAACATATCTTAAGTAATTTAAGAGAAAAAGTGTATTGAAAATATTCAAAGCATACTTCTAGTTAACAAAAAATCACAGGTTCACGTCAACCACAGATGTTAGCTAAAGATAACGCAAGTAGTTGTTGCCAACGCCAATGCCCAACCCGTGGCAAAGCTTGGATAATGCAACTATATGCGCATATTCATGCTCAGAATTCAGAAGAAGTTGTGTCTTACAAAAATAAACGGTTTAATTATGCATTTTAATACAATTGAATGCAAAATTATGAAATCCTGGTACTTTCGCGTACCAGGACGAAAGTATCCTGGTACATGGTACAGCACCCTGAAAACTGGTACGTGTACCAGGAACCTGGTACGTCTAACACCCCTGCGGGCGCGTGCGCTTTCCTGATTTTCGTCTGCTACTTTCCAACCCGCTCCCGAGCAGGGCATGAGTAGAATAGATCCGGAACGGATTTAGAATTGAGAATGATGCCTACTCTAACGAGTAGCTCGCGTTAAGGTTTTCGTAAGCGCATTTTAATTAAACAGCATAAATAGTAAGACGGTCTCTTGTTTGCAGCACATAATATTACAACACCCTTTCCCAGGCCGTATTCCAATTTCTGCCACTTTTAATAACCCAATAATTACTAAAATGTAGTTTTTTATAGGCCAACTTAGGTTTTGTATGCGTAATTATTGGAACACGACTTTGGTAAATAAAAAGGTATTATGGTAATTAAAACCTACACCTGTACATACTTCGGCCTTGTTTAGACTGTTCTTGAATAATATTTAAAGTTCTTTGTCACGTTGTAGGAGAGGCAAATACGAGTTAAATGATACACACTTAGGCTAACGGTCCGGGGAACCGCGGTGGTGTATCGGCGATTCCAGTTCGACGTCCGGTCGGGGTCGTATCACTTCCTGTATCTCACACGTGGGACTCGTGTCTGTGTAAAGGCCGTGCTACATTCGCATGTCTCTTGGTCCTTCGTGTCCTCTTGTCCCATCGTCTCTTGACATCACCAAGGGACACCCAGAAATGTGATGCCACAATAGAGCTGTCTCATCCTGCAGATTCAGTAAAGCGACACCAGAGTGCAGTTATTATTAACTGAGTTTTCGTATTTTCGATTGCCCTTTATTTTGTTATATACCTGTTACGTGGATTCGGAGACTGACAATAATTATACAAATTGATTAATAAAAACATATTAGCGGTGTTTTTTAATAGCTGTTAAAAAAATCGTCATTACTCACGCTTGTGAAACTTATTGGCGCTTATTTTGGTTTAAATATTATTATTTTTTGGTCAAATAATTCTCTTTTTACATTGCATGTTCTCTACTGACATTATGAATACGAATGTTTATGTTTACGAGCTAATTTTAGCGGCGTTTAATGTTTTGAAAATTCTTCTTCTTTAACTTGACGAAGGACATAGGACGAAGGGACAAATTTATAAATATTGGCCATATACATGGGACAAGATGAGACATGGGACAAAGAGACAGCAAGGGACAACGTCACGTGATCATTTCAGCCAATCGCCGCGCAGTGTCCAATGGACACAGCATGGGACAACTTAATTGTAGCACGGCCTTAACGATACCACAACCGCAGGTCAACGGGATATCACGGGAAGCAGCAGTTTCCACTGTCCTGTCTTTCCAACTCCATTATCGCCTCGGGCACGTTCATTCTTTATTATATCGCTACGAAGACACCTACGTACTACCGTCGAACTAGTAACGTTGCACTTCTGTGTGTCTATCTACTATTACATGCATCAGCCCATGACGTAGCAAGAAGGAGGGGTTCGTGGGGTTCAGACCCCCATAGGCCGTGCTAGAATCGCCGTAAGAAATAACCGTACAAATTGAACACGCACTTCTGAGTGATGCATGCTACAACACACCATACCGCCGCCTAGTCGACGTTAGACCATAGAGATAGAAACCTGTCAATTTCTTACGGAGCGGTTACGGTTATTTCTGTACGGCTTCTTTACTGTCAATGTAGCACGGGCTTACGGAAACTGCTTAAACAGCATTATTTTGGACCTTAAAAATCCTAATTTTCCCGGAGGACGACCACCGGACCGCCGATTTTATTGGGGGGGGGGGGATAAGTGTTCCATAACAATCCTATATTCGGGACCCCCTAAACACAAATCCTGGCTAGGGCCCTGATCAAGAAAACATGCCAAGAGAGTAGATCGAGTGAATTGACTGCGAACTGCGCCAGTTGCCGCTTCAAAGCAGATAGGGGTCGCGGTTGGCGCAGTGGCTAGAGCGCTAGCCTCCTACCAAGGCGATCCCGCGGGTGGTCCCCGGAATTTTGCATGTGGGAATCAGTGTTGCCAGGTCCCTTACGACGAAATATCGTTTTCAGAACTTAAAACTATAGTTTTTCGAGATAAATTATGGTACAGTGTTAGCTTTTGTAAAATATCGGTTTAAAAAATTCAACTGTTCACAAAGTAACTACAATATGTGAAATTTAATTGTAAAAATAGTAACTATTAGCATTAGGTACATATGAAGCCAAATTATATATGAAGTGATATTGACTTTTTGAAGGATTTTTGTGCAGTCTCCAATATTACTTTGTTGCAGAAATATTGCGGCGTATAACTGAGCCAGGGCGGAAAAATATATAAAAAAGCTTTTTCATAAGGTACAAAATTATAATTATGGTACGATCTGTCAACACTGGTGGGAATCGTGCCGAACGATCCCGCTGGGCGGCGAGTTCTCGGTGAACTCCCCACACACACCTCAAATTCCGGAACCGCTCCATGTCCCTCCCCTCCAGCACGCATCGCTGCATACAAGCACCTTCTCCTCCTTTCTTGTTGTCAATGTCAAGTTGTGTATGCTGCATCTCTCGCCTCGGTAATATTGTTGTACAGTACATCGTTAGTGTTCTTCCGAAGCATGTCACCTTGTACGTGCTACACGGGTTGCCTACCTATCGGCGTTGTCATAATGCTCCGACTTTTGAGTACATGTATCTCAGAAACTGTTTGTCTGAGCGTGTTCAGACAAGTGCGCTTTATTTGGTCCTTACGTAATTCCTGTTCTTTGTTCACTGCGATGGGTTCCTACAGGCGTACAAGTACAGAAATACATGTTTAATACCAGAGGCGACTCCATGTTTCCAACGTATGGGATGTGATGTTGGACACACTTTATTCCCTGAATACTTATCGTCACACATCTGAATTGAAACCCGAAGGTCAAGGTCACATTTGAAGTAGTTGTTGACTTATCGTCACTTTAGTCGTTCATCAATACAATCTTCATGTTGGTTATGCGGCCTTACTATTGACAATAGAGGCGTGGTTGCTGTGCTTATTATTCTTGATTTGGGTCTGGCTACTGTACACGCGAGCTTACCGCGATTTACACTCCACCCTGTATGTGTATACACACATGTACATACATACACACTTACAGGGCGTTCAGAAACTGCCGCATACTAAGCACACAACGCGAATCCTGGACTAAACTGGAGACGAAAATGTTAGTGGCAATATGTTGTACGATGATAATTATACGCGCACAAAGTGGCAACACTGCACGTAGAAAGTTTCCTCATTCGCTTCACGTCCAAGTACTATTTGATGTACGTTACGCCGCGTAAACGTAGAATCATGTTTGGACTGCACGGGATTAGAACCTGCGTCCACAAAGCCTAGGCTACATCGGCAACAGCACAGACGCACGGAAGTTGAAGGTGTGTTAATAGCACGGTCGTAGAAGAACAGGTCTGGACACTCGCATGGATATTTGACCCTCTTGTTGTTTGGTTGTAGTTCGTCAAGTTACCGAGATTATTGTGTTTATTGGCGCTTCAGTTAGAGCGGTCGGACTCAAACTCCGACAACATTTTTCCATTGTTAAATTTATAAAGTAAACAAAGATTGCTGGAGCCTTTTCTCAAATTTTGAGCGAAGGAAGTATTTCACAAATTGATTAAAAATATACGTTTTGATAAATTGTTTATCTTAGTGGAAAGGAAGTGGGCGGAGTTTGAGTCCGACTGCCCTAACTGAAGTGCCAATAAAACACAATATTCTCGGTAACTTGGTGAACTACAGCCAAGCGAGTGTCCAGACCTGTTCTTCTACGGCCGTGATTAATAGATAGCAGCTACTACATGGACGCACAGCACACGCACAGGAAAATAGCACACAATCGGCGCACAAGAAATTGACGAATTTTTAACTTTTCTGTGCGCTGTGCAAAGCCAACCACGAAGCACTGCGGATACCACGCTAGTATATTTTAATATTTACGAAGTCGTGTAAAAGTAATTATTTATTTTAATCGTTTACGCACAAAAAACTAGTATTATGATTTTATTTAGTTACGAAAGCTGAAAATAAAGCAATTTAACACAGAGAATAGTCTCTCAAATAATTTCGGACACTTCTATGTTGTGTGTAGTGGCGTAGGTACGGGGATGGGGTGGGGGGACACGGGTGACATGTCCTCCCCTCCTCCCCAGTGACACAAAACGTTGCCTTAAACCACAGTAAATGTTTTCTGCAAGCAAATATATCGCAAAAGTTACTACAGTTGTTGGTCTATGTGATAAAATAACGTGTTTTTTATCAGTTTAAAATTTTATTATAAGCACCACACTTAAGTATGATACCAGATTTTAACATTATTGTAAACCAAATAATTAATGCTTTCTGAAATACAACCACAGTACATATAATGGAGCAACTTGTAAAAAGGTTTTATCAATTCCAACGTATATTTTTTTTTAATTTTAACTTATTATTAAAATTCTACAAAGGCCGCCCTTAATCTACGTACTAAAAGTATTTTGCCAGGACTTATGAATGCATATACAATACTTACATATGTTTCCGTAACCGGCGTGTAAACTTTCAGGCGTACATCATTTTAACATCGTACAGCATGTTTTAATTTTGTCTGTGTTGAAATTACTTATTTTCGTATAGTAAATTAAGAGTGTGACTCATTTTCGGCAATGTATCTGTATATAAACATATTTTACAATTAGGTGCGTACTGTCGGAATAAAATTTACTAGTACTTAAGAGTTATTTAGTTTTCATTGCATGGCAAGAGGTACTTACTATCTTAAAATTTGTATTATCATATTTCCAAATTACACTTAAATATTCCGTATACAATGTGTAAAATAAAAGGTAAGGTGATTAACTTAAGTCCCTATTACAATATTTGCAAAATCAAGAGGAAATTAGAAACCCACCACGGTTAGTGACATTGACTCATTGAGAATGTTTTCGTATCAGACTGTGTTTTAATTTGGCTTCCATGCATTCGAAGACCGCCGAAACACGCGGGAAGATTCCGCTATTGGGCATTTAAGAACGCCGCTAACCTACGTGCTTAAACCCTGATTACACCAGCGATAAAACTGCTGGTTACACGTGTTTTCACCAAAGTTATTAACAAATGTTTGAAAACTGTTGGTATTATCTTGTTTCCAACATTTTTTCCAAACTCTGTAATAACTTTGTTACTATTTACAAAAAAAAAATGTTACTAACATTTTTTATCAATATTTTGTCTAAAATATTTGTTTAGGCCAGTGTACACAGAAAAAAACAACAATGTTAATTACAAAATGTTAGTTACATAAATGTTACCAACAAATTCTAAACTACGGTTCATTATTTTATAACACTGTTGATATCAAATGTGCTACAAACATTGCTGAAAACACCAGAGTTATTCAGGCCGCAATTGTTGCAGTGGTTAGAGCATTTGCCTCCCACCATGGCGATCCGAGTTCGATTCCCGGTGGGGTCGGTCGCCGGATTTTCGCTTGTGAGAATCGTGCCGGACGATGCCGTGGGTAGGCGAGTTTTCTCGGGGATCTCCCGTTTCCCCGTCCCTTCATTCCGGCGCTGCTCCATACTTACATCATGTCAACCATCACCAGCGCTAAAGATGTAGATGTTTATGCGCTGACCAAAATCACTACATTTTTAAAGCAATGTTACAACAAAGTTATAAGAATGATGAACGGACCTCAGTAACAATGTTAACAAAAATGCAAACAACGTTGCTGATAACATTGCTAGTAACATTTGTTAGCAACACCTTTTAATCTAGACATGTTTCTAAAATCCATAAGTTTTGTTAACAGCAAATGTTTTCCATAAAATTTTGGCAACAGTGTTACAAGCCTGATGTTACCACAAAATTTCAAGCATTGGAATCAAGTGTTATTAGTAATGTTATCGCTAGTGTAAACTAGGATTTAGCCTACACCAACAAAAGTTGTGAATTCTTAAACATGTTAATAACCTTGTCCCTAGTCTATATCAAAGGATGTTGACAACAAATTCAACTAGCAATGTTATGAACAATATTAACTGTATTTTTGTAATCAGAATTCTAATAATGTATATCCGTTATTCTTATTACTTTGTCAGTAACAAAAGTGTTTGCAGCAATGCTGTTTAGCACAATTGCTATCAACATTGCCACACTAATGTACCATCACATCCCATAATTTGTTGGTAACAATTTTTATAACCAATATTTTGTAATTATCGTCGTTGCAGTTATTTATCGGTGTAAATGGCCGAGATGACCATATAAATTTCTTGATGGAACTCTGTAGCAAAGTACAGTGCAAGTTTCTAAGTAACACACACACCTCGTTAGTACATTTTGAAGTATGAGCGTCTGAAATGGCAGTTTTAGCATATGTTGGGGGTCTTCTGTGTTTTTAATGAGCGTGGCATCTTAACAATAACGTTCCGACCTTGTCAGTAATGTGCTTTCTTTCCGTACATTGGCACAACGGCCACAAGGGGAATAGTTCTATTTATATTATGTATGCCATCATTCACCATTTCTTTGCTAACTTACTTTTAGGCTATGTTGATTAAACCGGACATTTATTACGTGCTGCGAAATCTTATTTTGTCTTTTAAAATTCCGAGCTAACGAATTCTGTAATATATAAATGTGAATTTTTGGGTGGCAGTAAGGTATTGCACGAAAAATTTCAGTTTCAACAAATAGACGCTAGACTTGAGGAGGAATGATTGCAGAGGCCGGCTTAAATAGGAAGCGAACGTTATCTTATCGCAACATGTCTGCAGATGACTCTATAATGTTTTAGTCTACCGCTTATGCAAAACTAGATAAGCAAAAAAAATTGTTTTTCAAGTAGACTTTGGACAAATAACACACTCTGTGCTTATATTAGTTTAATACGGACGTTCACACATACGGAATCTCTCTAACAAGACGGAAATTAGGCCAGAGATTGTCTTGATTAAGCCTTTTTTTTTATTACTTATATAAATGTAATTGACCTCTCTGATCTTCTCTTATTTGAATCCTTGGAATAAAATACGAGTAGGAACTGCAAGCTGTCAAGAATTTATATCAAATTGAGCTCCGTCTTCATATTCATTGTATTGCCGATACAGGAACATTTACTCAAAAATGTGTTCGAACTATAGATAAAAATAACTACTTGCAGGGCCACCTCGCTGACAGTGGAAGATAGGCGGGGGGGGGGGGGTGGTAGAGGCGATTCAAGGGACGACGTACAAAATATTACAGTCAGTTGAAATTAAATCAACCACAATCCTTTAAATGTTGTATTATTTACAAATGGTCGCTGTTGGACTGCAGTAGTCTGTGTGCTTCGTGTGTCCATTCAGTCGAAGCCATTAATATTTTCATCTTGCTGATACCTGATTATCATGTGGCAAACTCCTCAGGATGTCCCTGAATAACGTTTAAAGCTCTTCGTCACGTTGTAGAGGATGCAAAGACGAGTAAAATGACACAGTACAACTTAGGGTCGCAGAGGCTGGGAAGTACCCGTAAATTGACAAACAATTTATGGTTTAGAGGGTTGCAAATTGTGTTAAAATAGCATCTAAATAGCAACAACAGCGAATAAGGGTAACTGAGATGGTAACGGTGGCGGCCCGGAAGGAAAGAACAGGGGAAACTGCAGTCCCTCATGATATCCCACCACTATTGAGTGTACCACCACGTATTAGTCCCACACGCGAGTTCCTCGGGAGTGAACTCCGCCGGACATCTCGAATCAGAATTTTCTAGGTGCGATGCTATCGATACACCTCCATTGCTCACCGGACTGTTGGCTCGGCTCACACCAGGGACGTCATTTAGGGCCCTTGGTTTAGGATGAAAAGCGTGTAACATTTTTTTTGTGTACGTAAGCTCATAAAACTGAAGTTATACTATAAAAGTTTCTTATTTTACACATGCCTGATTAATAAAAAAATATGATACTTAAATTATTGTAAGTTAAGCAGATCATTGCAATACTTTTTCATTTAAAAATAAAAAATCTCCCCTCCCCCCTTAAGAAAACCCTGAAATGACGCCAATGGTCCGCTTGACGCATTACTTGACGTCGCTACTGCGATTTGTTGCTATTTCTACGCAGATTGCGACCCTTGAAGACCACAATTTTCCTAGCCTTAGCGACCCTAAGTGTACTATATCATTTTACTCGTCTTCGCGAATTTACAACATCCTGTGTGTGTATGTATGTACATGTATATGTATATCTATTGTTGCGTGCCATGTTCCTGGAGGCCGGTGGTCGGCGGCTGTTTCGTAACACCTTGAGGGCTGGCCGATGACTCAAAGCCCGGGTGGCTCATAGTGGGAAAACCGCCGAACCTACGTCATAGATACCTGTCCCAACTGCGTCTTAACCCTTCGAGGGCGGCGGACGTGACTGCTGGCACATCCGAAACATGATGAAATA
>PNEQ01115822.1:0-11071 GCA_003012365.1 Medauroidea extradentata
CTAAAGTCATTTATCCTAATTTCGTTTGTCCTAAAGTCATTTGTCCTAAAAGGTGTTTGTCCTAAAGTCATTTGTCCTAAAGTCGTTTGTCCTAATTTCGTTTATCCTAAAATTGAATTTCAGTTTTTAAATTCATTTGTCCTAAAATCGTTTGTCCTAATTTCGTTTATCCTAAAGTCATTTGTCCTAAACTACATTTGTCCTAAAATTGTTTGTCCTAAAGTCATTTGTCCTAAAATCGTTTGTCCTAAAGTCATTTATCCTAATTTCGTTTGTCCTAAAATTGTTTGTCCTAAAATCGTTTATCCTAAACAGCATTTGTCCTAAAATCGTTTGTCCTAAAAGTGTTTGTCCTAAAATTAGGATAAACGATTTTAGGACAAACGACGTGTACCCGAATATTTTCGTAAAAAAGGTAATTACAAAAACACCGCTACGGCCCTAATGAATAATTTTTATATTATATCTATGAAGATATAAAAGTGTTTCCATGACGGTGCCACACAAAAAAGTTATGTGATGCGTGTTTGCGTGGGCAAACATATATCATAGATATGACGGTGGCGACCAGTTCCTCGGCTTCTACGGAGGTGGGCAGTGCGTTTCAGCGCCCTCACCAACACGTCCGCTGGTCGCTTTCAATCATTCTGACCCCGCACAAGCCGCGGGAAGGAGAGAATATAAAGAATGGCTGGAGGAAATTTTCCTGCACGGGCCGTAGATTTATTCCTTTGGAATTCATGTTTGCACATGGGACCGGAAGCCACATCAGCCACTTGCTGCCAACTGGATATATGGCTCTGCGTGGAGCTGCATGGTGGTGAAGATCGATTTGTTACCCGACGTTTTCAAGTTTCAGCAGAAACGTTAATACTAGACTCCAAAGAAGCTTCGCTGTCTTAGACATACAAAGGAAATTTTATCTCCTTTTCTTTAATATCCTGAAAACATACCATTTTAAATTCATCAATAAGTTGCTACTCTAGAATCCGTTAAAGTTATTCTTCTCACTTTACAAACATCGATAAAATAATGAGAATTTACTAGTCTACGAATCACAATATGTACATAAAAACTACCGGGAACTCACTTTTTCTTGTATTTTCCGATGGAAAAGAGTTGACTTATGAGATCACCTTCCTGGCTGTGTGTCTGTGTATATCCGTTGTGAGTGTTTGTCCCTGAAAGCTTTTGCACCAGTGGACCGAATTCCATCAAACTTTGTACACTGGTAGACTATTCTAACATGTCTTTACTTTTATATATTTCGTTTATGTCGTGTTCAACATTCATATTATGCTTATATATATGTATATATATCTTGTAAAGAATGACGTCTTAGATAATTGTTCCCGAATTGTATATCACTGGGTACACATATATTTCTTTAGTTAGTAAGCTGACTTAACTTTTTGTGTATTTCGTTTATGATACGTTTATATTTTTTAAATTGTGGCTACATACATATATATATATATATAATATGAATTACCTATAGAATTATTTTATACACGAATATTACACATGACGTGGATTTGATGTTTGCATTCTTGTTAATTTTGCATTGGAATTTTAAAAATGGAGACTGTTTTAGCATATTTTGATCACGCTAGTTATCTAAGCAGCCAATTTTCAGCACTAATTCATAGTCGGAAAGGTCTATATCATATTTAAGAGTATAAATAAGGTTTTAGTTTTTTTTTCATGACCAGTTCGCATTTCCTAATTGTCGGCTGTTTGATCATATATTATGATTATAGGTCATAAGGAAACAGTCTTCCGATTTTCATTTGTTTATGCTGGTTTCATGTTACCTAAATGGTTAAAAACTAAACATTTTAGATCACACGAGATGTCGGTATACACATTTTTCAGAACTTTATCAAACTCGGTACGCACATATTCCGAAATAACGGGACACGACATGTAGGCATATGTATTTTGTTAACGCTGTGTTAACAGTTACATAGTAGTGGAATTTGAAACAAAATTTTTTCACAGAAGACGTCTAAAAAACCGTTAAGTAATATCATCTAACTCTATATACACGTATAGAACTAAATACAGCGACTAAAGTTTTATGTGTTTTGTTCATACAGTATTCAGTTTTAAAATAATTAATAGTTTAAAAACAAAAATACACGCTTTAATAGAAAACCACACTAAAAATTATAAAATAATTTCATTAAGTTTTAAATAAGAATAGAGTAATTATCAAAAAATTCATTCTATCGTATAAAAGCGTGGGGTGCTTTTCTCATACATACGAAGTCATGATATTGTTCACAACAGTTTAAATCACAGAGAAAATAAATAGTAGAGGGCGAATGAAGTCACAAAAGTGTGTTTTTAACATGCCTCGAGTGTTTCATATTATTTATAGAAGTTTTTCCGACTTAAAGAAGCAACTGAGCTGGATGAAATTAGTGGTGTGGCTTCTAGAATGCTTACAAATTCGTATAGCGTCACTATGCGATAGATTCAAAACCTAATTGTAAATAAATAGCCAATATTTACTTTTTACGAAAATCAGATGGGTAAAAAAAAATGTATTCTGAGCATTGTTTACATTTGTGATTTTCATATAAGCACACAATTACTCTGTGTCAAAATTGTGGCATACTCCCCTGAATGTGCGTGTATTCTCATTCTCTGAAGTAAAAACGAACATTATTCGTGATTACTAAGAAATTTCGTCTTCTGTCTTGGTGAAATTTCAAATCTCCCGCGCATATTTCACTGTAGTCATGTAACACGTGTTGAACACACAGACTAGTATATAACTGTTTAGCGCACGCTCCCTCTACCCTATATTTACTATTAAGATTTAAATAGACCACATTTCTTACCTTGGCGACTAAAAGGTAAAGCTTACCTTTATTTTTTGCAACACTGTGATTAGAGATGTCGTGTATTTTATCTTTGGTGTCAATAAAGAGAAATAAATAACCCATTTATGAAACATGAATATTTAATTTAATTTTATCAAATACACTATATACCAATACCGGACAGTTTGAGCGCTTTTGCGAGAATTTCTTATTGTGATAACTCACTAGGCCACCAGTGAGTAGCACACTACATTTGATGGTTTTCAGATGTACGATGCGAACATAGAAGTTTTGGGGGAAACTTTCTCGATGGAGTATGTTCATTGAATGCAGAAAATGAAATATATCAGTACAGTAATATAAATCTTATACAATGCATGTTGAAACAATAAATTGTAATAATTAAGCAAACATAATACTGAAACATGCATTAGTAGCCCACTATACCGCTAGGTTATTGTTCGCCTTTTTGCTTGTGTAATTAGCATAGAAGTTCCCGGTATCAGTTTGTAAGGTATTTGATTTTATTGAGGAACTAAAACGTCAGTACATGAAAACAAATTAATTGAAACATTTTAGTTTCTCGATTAGGTTTTATTTTATTACGACTCTACTTTTACCAATATTCTGTGGATATAATATCTACAACAGTTGACATCGAGGCACACATGATTACCAGGCAGCCATACCACAACGTCCAATATAATATTCTGTCAATAAAATATTTTCAACAGTTTAGATCCGTCAAACGAGTGGGCCAGGCGGTCCAAACCATAACGATCAACACTCCGGGCGTTCAGAAAAGATGTGCAGATGTCGCACAGAAGGTGTGTTGTGGGCTGGGGTACAGTCATGCAGAAACCATTTGTTGAACCTGATGGCTAGTGGTCCATTATCTAGCAAAACTGGGAAGATGTGTTGCAGAAAATTATGGTACACAATACCGTTGAGCCACTAGGGGAGGAAATGTGGCACAATCAAAATGCTGTTGTGAACAATATCATGACTTTATATGTATGAGAAAAGCACCCCACGCTTTTATACGGTAGAATGAATTTTTTGATAATTACTCTATTCTTATTTAAAACTTAACGAAATTATTTTATAATTTTTAGTGTGGTTTTCTATTAAAGCGTGTATTATAGTTGTTTAAACTATTAATTATTTTTTATTTTTAGTTCGATTGATCGTTAAAGTAATTTTAAAAGTATTTTGTACCATATCAATTTTAAGTTGAAACAATTAATATTTTTTGCATTTTCAGTCTTTCAACGAAGGTAAATATCATAGTAGGTAGTTAGGACATTAAACTTTTAGTTATATCATATAAAAAACACAAAAACGTATATTAAAAACATATTTAACATTCTTAATTGAGGTACAATACGAAAATTTTGTCATGTTATCTGAGATTTATATATAAGTGAGCAAATTTTTTATTTATTCGGGCGTCTCTAAGTAGGTGGAAATTTTGTCCAAAGATAAAATAATAAAAGCGTTTTAATGAGATGGCAAAAATAAATAACTTTTGAATTATAACTCCAAGGTAATTCTCACGTTTTGAGAGACTGTAACATTTTAGGGCCTACTGATTTTCAAATCCTTCATTTTCGAATCTCATAAAATCTTGAATTTCGTACTTAGATATTTATATAAGCTTCGTTCTTATCGAAAAAAAATCTCGATATCTCAATTAGTTTGGAAGATACGGATGATTAATTGGAAACACGTTTTTTTTTTTTTCGCCGGCTTTCGAGAACGAATATTGAAAAATCCTTAAATTACTTTTTAATTATTTACGTAAACTTCGTGTTAAGGCAAAAAACAATCTCAATATCTTAAATAGTTTAGTTGATACGGACTATTAGACGCTAACACGTTTTATTTTTTTACCATCTTTCTACGATAAATTTTGAAATATCCTGAAATTACTGTTTAGGTATTTATGTAAGCTTCATTTTAAAGATAAAATCACCTTGATATCTTAAGTGGTTTAGGAGAAACAGAGGAGTTTTTGAAAACTCATTAAACGGCTTTGCACCCCCTTAATTTCTGAATTTCGAAAAATCGAAAAAATATTGAATATGTGTTTGTTTAGACAATCTTTTAAAGTAAAAATTATAAAAATATCTCATTAGGCTGAAGAGTTATCGAAAATTTCGTGAAAACACATTTTATTTTATCCTGGTGATCCTGGTAAGGATACTAGGATAATTTTTTTTACATTATTGTATTGTCACCGGTCCTTGATAAGTTTACAAAATTTTAATTTATTCGGACGCTTCTATATAGGTGAAAATTATGTTTAAAGATTTCGTTACATGCATAGACACAACTGAAGCTAATAAAAGCGTGTTAAAAACCGTTGCCTTTCATATTTTTTATTTGATGGCATCACGTATCGGTGAACAATTTTCCAGAATTTCTTCAGACTCAGTACACATTAAGTACTAACTATACATTTTTATTACTTTGCTGGATTGTATATTTGTGATAATGTTGTTGATAACAGCATATGCTGTTTACTTTCCCATTTGTGGTATTGTAGGGTTGTTTATGCAAATTGAAACAATTACCCACAGTGGTTTATTCCATAAATAACGGCTCGATTTGTGTAAAAAACTATTTTTAACATAGTTTGTTTATTATAAAATTAAAGAGTGTAAAGCTTTTTTTATAAACATTCACAAGTTTTTTAACTGTCTCAAAGGAAGCTGAACACTTATTTACTAAAAGCAGTCTGTTTTCCTGAAATTTTGTAAATACGTGCTTCAATACACTGTATAGTCCACGGCCGTAGAAGAACAGGTCTGGACACTCGCCTGGAAATTTGACCTCCTTGTTGTTTGGCTGCAGTTCGGTAAGTTACCGAGAGTGTTGTGCGTCTTTGGCTCTGCAATCAGGGCGGTCGGGCTCCAATTCTGCCACCTTCCCTCCTTATTTTTTCCAGTGTTTTATTACAAAGATAAAAAATTAATCAAAACGTATTTTTTACAAATTTATGAAATTCTTTTATCGCTCACAATCCTAAAGCATGTCTCCGGCAATCTTTATTTACTTTATAATGTAAACGCTGAAAAAAAGTGGGCCGAGTTTGAGCCCGGCCACCCTGACTGCAGCGCCAAAGACGCACAACACTTTCGGTAACTTGGTGAACTGCAGCCAAACAACAAAGTGGTCAAGTTTTCAGTCGAGTGTCCAGACCTGTTCTTCTACGGCCGTGGTACAATCTATATCATGTAAGAATTCCGTATTTGGACAGCCGATGCTACCAATATTTGTAACACGTGCAAAACACATGGCAGAATAACATGCCATTTAAAACAACAGGACGTGGTCATATGATCTAATGAAACAGTAGTGGCAGCCCTGGTAAACAAATGCCTATTATACGTGAAAAGTAAGTAAGCATTTTGAAGTAACGGTAATACAATAACGCGGCTCCGTATCCAGCATTTGTTACTTCTCTATTTTATTATATCCAAATAGTGTCCTTTCTATAACTATTTTACAAACAACTGCATCATTTAATCGACTGTAACCAAAACAACAAATGACGACCGTTTGCGAGTGTAAAATGTAATCCATTTCATGTG
The DNA here is from genome assembly GCA_003012365.1 of Medauroidea extradentata. NCBI lineage: Eukaryota > Metazoa > Arthropoda > Insecta > Phasmatodea > Phasmatidae > Medauroidea > Medauroidea extradentata. The sequence goes on from PNEQ01115822.1 coordinate 6,428, forward strand.
TGTTTGAGATTATTATGTGTTAGCTTTAATATTCTGTTAGTATGTTTAATGTATGGCAATTTGTGGATTGAAAAACCCAGACGGTAATAGAAAACGACAACGGGATTACGTGTTTCGGAAGACGGGAATTCGAAAAAACTTCAGCCTAGATAACTACCGCACGGCAGCTAGGTTTTTCTAGCAAAAAGTTACAAAGAGAGAAGCAAATAATAAATAAGAAAAATTTATTGCGACAAATAACAAAATGTTGCGCGTCATTTATTTTAAAATAATTTGTGGGTTAAGACGACTGTGTACTTAGCCATTGGACGGTGTTGTGGCGTGTCACGCGAATACTTTTTAACGCGAAACCGCTGAACTTCTTCTTATTGTTGTTATCTATGGTAAGAACATCCACTTGAAACTACGTATGCCACTTTTTGAAAATTCAGTATACTTGTTAGTAACATGATTTTTAGGCCTCTGGAAATGGCTAAAAACACCTTTTATAGACTGGGGTAACTCTGAAAATACGACGTGAATACGTAAAATGCAAATAGAGTTGCGTGCATTGGTCTTTACTTTATAAAATGCAAAAATAAAATTTAAGGGTCACTACTTAAGTGCCACAGGAAATAGAGTTCTACGAAAACCTTGCACGCCAGTTTAGCACGTTGTGAATAGAGACCATGTGCCTATCGTCGTGTGTGGTGTTCTGGCTCTTTATCACTCCGCTGTTACCACGCGTCAAACACGGACATTTCAAACCAGTACACAGTACTCTTAACACTCACGATTCTTGTTGTGGGCCTATAAACAAACATGCTCTTTTCAAGGCGCCGGCTCAAATTATTTTTATTCGTAAAGGTTAATGTTTATTTTATTTTCTAGTAAGAAATTCGTACCGTTTAATATCAAGTCCACATGAAATTTTGTGCCTGTCAGCTGCAAAAGTGTAGGCCTACATATTTCGAAAAGAAAAGGACAGATAATAGGCATAAATATTTCCTGTTTATTAATTAATTTATTGATATGTATGTATTATCAGGTTATATTTTAAGCTGATCTATGCAATTAGGCCTACCCATGTTTATTACTTAAACTTTATGATAATATATTATTTTCATTTAGATTTTTAGAAGGCAAAATCTTGTATATGTAGTCTACAATAAATTTATTTACCAGTTATAATATATTAAATTTGTTTAAATTTCGGAGGTAGGCCCTACCACAAAATGTAAGTTTCTTTTGGATAGCCTACTACTTGAAACTTAAAATATGTTTTAATTTTAATAATGCTTGTAAGTATATTTTATTTTAGTTTAAACATGTTTACTTGCACTGTCATTATTATCATGCAACTGAATTGTGTTGTAACCAAATAAGGTGCTATTATTTATATTTAAACCTTTTAGGTGTCAAGTAGAAATAAAAATACAGATTTTACAAATACTAGCCTATATATAAAATACCCATACATGTTATTTTCTATTGGTGATGCCCGTAACTGATAAAACAATTTTGTGCGTACCCTGGACAATATACAATAAATAATGTTAAATCTTGAATAATTATACTTATTTAACATCTGTAGAGTAAGCCTATTTATGAATGTAAATTGAAATAATTATCCATTAACATTACTCATCAAACCCTAGTAAGAAAATGTGCAGCCAGTATTGAAAATAAATTATTTGTATGAAATCTAAAAAAATATCCAAAAGAAAATCACAACATATTTTCGATTTTATTGCAATCATAATATAACTAAACTGTAACATGTTTCGACTGTCTGCTGAAAAGCACAAGGTGATGGAAGAATACGTAATGGTTTTTTTTTTACATTTTCCTACTTTTTTATGATCTGCCAAATAATGGAATTCATATACGGTATGGACTGTAAAAATGTAAGACTACAACATTTAACTACACAATATGGCATGATATCGGAATATTTTACATTTCACGTGGGATTGAATCTAGTGATTATAACCAACCGACAATGTGCTATTAAAACAAATATGGAAATTCTGAGACAATAATTTCCCAAGTTGTACGTTTAAGTATAACATTAGGTCCATAATGTTGAACATTAAGAAAAATAATTTCTGTTCGTTGTTGGATACCTGATTACCTCGTAGAAATTCTAAAATATATTATTGTTTATAGCTGTTGATTAAATTTAAATACTAACTTTAAAATTTAGCAATTGCAGTATGGGTTACCACCACGGTAAGGGGTTCAGTAAATAGTTATTGTTTGAATAAATATTTGTGATTTGGGAAATAAGTTATGTTTGCATTCATTTCATGCACAATGGACCTAATACTGACATACACACGTATTTGACTAATGGTTTTTAATGTGTCAAAAGGAATCGTATGGTGTTTAAATATTTAACACAAACAGAGGGTGTCAGAAATGTTTATATTAATTGAAGAAAGACATCTTCACTACTTTACTCCGATAATATACGCAGCGCAGATTTGCAACAAAGAACTAAATAATATTTTATCTTAGTCGCCAAGTGCAGTTACTACCATTATAGCGAGCTTGGGCCATAACTCTTCGTCTGCTGGACAATGAGGGGTAGGAGGAGAGGTTCGTGAGGTTGTCCAGTTTAGAAAGCAGGTCTTCTCTCTCTGGAAACTTTCACACTCGTATCCATTACCTCTGCTTTGTGGTCTTACTGCTGAGTGCGAAATATGCCTTTACTTCAGTGCAAACTGGGATTTCAGAAAATAAAGATATATTTTCCTTTTCTTGCAAAATAACGTAGAAACTTATATATATATATATATATATATATATATATACACACACATACACAAGCAACGAATTATTGCCTTTGTGACACTGATTGTAAGACATGATACTATCCCAGTTCGTTTTAATTTTCATGTTTTTATAAATTTCGTAATATTTATTTAAATGAGCAATATACATTATTTTTATTCCTCCTCCACTTTCCAGTTCAATAATGATCTCGTTTGCTGTGATACATAATGATTTTTCTTCACAATCGTGCAAATTTGTGGTATCAATTAATTCAGTTAAGGTTGGTTTTCATTTAATCATCTGAGAACCAAACAAGCGCCACATGTGTCAATGTACAAATAAACTTAAACTATATATGTATTAATTACAGTTCGCAACCAATTTGTAACCCGCGATTTGTTCTCAACGGCAGAGAAGGTGGTTTGATAGTCTCAAATACTTCAAGTTGTATGCACTCGTTTTTAAGCGTTTTCAAATTAAGCAAATCCAGCTTTCTGTTAGAGAACTATGAGCTTAAACCATAATATAATTTCATTAAAATATGAAGAATAATTCGAAATTTCACTAAGAAGAAGTAATTAAACAGAGTTTAATTAATGTAATGTAAGTCTGTATTTTAGCGCATAATTTTAAGCAGAGGGTTATTGCTATAACTATAGCCGGAAAGGGTAATATAAATGAGACGTGGTTGAAGGTAACAGTTTAGAAGTTATATAAGACAGAAGCAAATATGAAGAATTAATCAAGGAGGGACAGAAGGTAGGTTAAGTATCGCTCTTCTTCCTTGAACCAAAGGGAGATCCACAATTCATACTGCCGTAGCAGGTAGAGGAAGAGAAGTCCCTCGACGACGGTCCTCACTCTAAGTCTTAGCAGGTCGGCACCGGGACTCGAACCCTGAGTCGGAGCGTGCAGTCGCGGCTGGAGACGCTGACTCTCTCTCTCAGTCCCGAGCTCATTGCCCCACCTCCACCACGGCCTTCAGAGTCCTCCTCTCTGATTGGCTCCCTCCTATGTCCAGGAGCGGAGCACTCCCTGCTGAACCAAAGAGTTTTACATGTGTGTTGGATAAGGTACTAAGGCCGGTATTCCTAGACGTGTGTATAAGGGTTTAGGTGCAGCATATGTCATGCCTAGGCCTTATCGGTATTCCTAAACGTTTGTATAAGGGTTTAGGGTAAGGTCATTGCCTATTCAGGACTGATCTGTGACTTTTCCTTGTCCTAATATAACTACGCATGCGCAGTACGCTTAGCCCTACAGACGGCTACGTACGTTATAACGTATTTTACCGCTTGCTGGACGAATATCGTTTTTAATAATAAAAAGAGAAAACAAAAATATTCTAATCATACAGAAAATGAAACTTTATGGTAGCAGGAATACTAAATAATAACTCACTAGCATATTAAAAGCCCAAATAATTCAAAATCAACAAATTTGTAGTTTGAAAGCTTTGCTGTAAAAGTATATTTTATTGAGCATTCTTACGTAATTAATTGAATAGCTCAGGCGCATAGTAGAGTGGCAGAGCTTGTCGGGTGCACATCGCGTAGCGGTGTGCTAATCCTCGAGTGGCAAACGGGCCGCTCCGCGCGCGTATACGCGTAAGTTTGTATTAGTATTTTCTGTAAGTCTGTTCAATAAGTCTCAACATGCGTGTAAATACGCTCCGTATTACATTCGCTAAACGCCCCACGGCGTTAGAAATCCACGAATGGATAGATTCGTCGCTACAAATAAAAGAAGATCAACTGGAAGCAATACAGCTGGACGGGCGACAAAACTGTGTCTTTCTCAAACTGGTCTCCCAACAACTGTGTGACAAAATACTGCAAGACACCAACGGTACGTCTTCCATGACCACTGAAGCAGGCGAGAAAATTG
>PNEQ01115823.1:0-11070 GCA_003012365.1 Medauroidea extradentata
CTAGGGACACAACCACCTCTCGTGGTGTCTGCGGCAAGAGTCCCAAAATCAAATACTCGGACTCCCGTGAATACCCGCGGCTAGGGACACAACCACCTCGTGGTGTCTGTGGCAAGAGTCCCAAAATCAAATACAGCGGACTCCTGTGAATACCCGCCGCTAGGGACACAACCACCTCTCGTGGTGTCTGCGGCAAGAGTCCCAAAATCAATTACGCGGACTCCCGTGAATACCCGCGGCTAGGAACACAACCACCTCTCGTGGTGTCTGCGGCAAGAGTCCCAAAATCAAATACGCGGACCTCTGTGAATACCCGCGGCTAGGGACACAACCACCTCTCGTGGTGTCCACGGTAAGAGTCCCAAAATCAAATACGCGGACTTCCGTGAATACCCGCCACTAGTGACACAACCACCTCTCGTGGTGTCTGCGGCAAGAGTCCCAAAATCAAATACGCGGACTCCCGCAAATACCCGCGGCTAGGGACACAACCACCTCTCGTGGTGACTGCGGCAAGAGTTCCAAAATCATATACGTGGATTCCCGCGAATACCCGCGGCTAGGGACACAACCACCTCTCGTGGTGTCTGCGCAAGAGTCCCAAAATCAAATACCCGGACTCCCGTGAATACCCGCGGCTAGGGACACAACCACTTCGTGGTGTCTGTAGCAAGATTCCCAAAATGAAACACGCGGACTCCCGTGAATACCCGCTGCTAGGGAGACAACCACCTCGTGGTGTCTGTGGCAAGAGTCCAAAATCAAATACGCGGACTCCCGTGAATACCCGCGGCTAGGGACACAACCACCTCGTGGTGTCTGTGGCAAGAGTCGAAAAATCATATACACTGGCTCCCGCGAAAACACGCGGCTAGGGACACAACCACCTCGTGGTGTCTGTGGCTAGAGTCCTAAAATCAAATAAGCGGACTCCCGTGAATACCCGCGGCTAGGGACACAACCACCTCGTGGGGTCCACGGCAAGAGTCCCAAAATCAAATACGCGGACTCACGTGAATACCCGCAGCTAGGGACACAACCACTTCTCGTTGTGTCGGCGGCAAGAGTCCCAAAATCAAATACGCGGACTTCCGTGAATACCCGCCGCTAGGGACACAACCACTTCTCGTTGTGTCTGCGGCAAGAGTCCCAAAATCAAATACGCTGTCTCCCGTGAATACCCGCCGCTAGGGACACAACCACTTCGTGGTGTCCGCGGCATGAGTCCCAGTGGTAAGCTTGGGTATTAGCGATTGAATATAAGCTGTCTTCCCCTACCTTGCTATGACTGGAGGGGCGGTAATCTTGTCTATTAGCGATCGCATATAAGCAGTCTTATCCTACCTCGCCATGACTGGAGGGGCGGTAATCTTGGCTATTAGCGATGGCATATAAGATGTGTTCCCCTACCTCGCCATGGCTGGTGGTCGGTTATATTGGCTATTATCGATCGCTAATGAGCAGTCTTCCCCTACCTCGCCATGACTGGAGGGGCGGTAATCTTGTCTATTAGCGATCGCATGTAAGCAGTCTTGTTTTACCTCGCCATGACTGGAGGGCGTATATCTTGGCTATTAGCGATTGCATGTAAGCAGTCTTATCCTACCTAATCATGGCTGGAAGGGCGGTAATCTTGGCTATTAGCGATCGCATATAAGAAGTCTTCCCTTACCTCGCCATGGCTAGAGGTGCGGTTATATTGGCTATTAGCGAACGCTAATGAGCAGTCTTCCCCGTCCTCGCCATGGCTGGAGGGGCGGTAATCTTGGCTAATAGCGATTGCATATAAGCAGTCTTTCTCTACCTCGCCATGGCTGTAAGGGCGGTAATCTTGGCTATTAGCAATGGTTAATAAGCAGTCTTTCCCCACCTCGCCATGGCTGGAGGTGCGGTAATTTTGGCTATTAGCGATCGCATTTAAGCAGTCTTGTCCTACCTCGCCATGGCCAGAGGGGTAACGGCATGTCATCACAATCGAAACTGTGTTACACGAACAGACAGCAGTGTTTAACAGTGTCCTCATGTGCATCATATCTACGTCTGTAATTTTGTGACGTCACTAATTTTGTATCTGCTCGGAATGGTCCATTTAGATGTGTATAAATCCATTTTTTTTACACGTCCATGGTGTTCTGGATTTTTCACGTATCTGTATTGCTAATGGCCGCGCATTTTCATCTGAAACACATTTTATTGATTGTTAAATGTTTGCCTATGGCGATTGAATCAAGACGACCACTGTTCGTTCTACTGTACTCGGTAAAATATTTGATTACGTCACTATAGGTTTCTTTGGTATAACGAAAGAGAAACCAATACAACTACGCAGTTTTTTTAGTGAATTTGGTACCAGTTGGTTTTACACATACCTAGAAAAGTTTCCGTAGTTCATACCGTCATAAAAGTCACTGGACTCCTGACTGGATTAGAAAATATGTAATGTGCTTGGAATAAAGCCATCTTGACATACCGCGCGCACAGAAAATAATCGTGGTCCTTTCCTTATAGATTCAGTGATGCCAATTTCCGTGTGTGATTGCAGCGAGATATAATGTTTTGTGTGAAAAAATTGACGTCAGTTTCGTCAATTTAAACTATTGCCCCACGAACCTTCCTATACATGTATCTGCTCCAGATATCGGCTCCTCCAAACTGTTAATTCCGGCGTTTTAATCAAAATCTTCCTATTATATTGGCAATTTTTTCCAGAGAAACTCGAGCTTCTTAACCAATTTCCATAAGTATTATCTGCTGCAGTTCAAAAACCTTTAATTTTTTAGAAAGTCGGGACAATTTCTCTATGCGCAGCACAACACGTAAAGTTATCTACTTCGATTAACTTCCTGTGTTTTGTTTTCTTCACGGTAGGTTTGACTGTTGCTTCCATAAACTCTTGTGTGAGTTTTTCGTTCCCAGAGATGGCATTACTAAATTATGCAGAATCACGTACTTGCCTCCGTAACGGATTACCTGACTTGATACGAGACTTAACTGCTGATGTGGAAGCCATTATTGAGGCCTACTTATCGTGTAACACGGACTCATAGGCCCCAGCGCGGAGTTCTACTCTCAGTCAGCAAGTAGACGCGAGACTAATGTCGTCCATTTCCTGCGACTGTCACGTGAATGACAGCTGACAGTTGGGGTCTGCGCGGGATCTTTAGCCCGTTGTACTGTCATATCTAGTATGTCCGCGGCCTAGAAATGTATTATTGTCAGAATTACGACCGTCAAGCTGAAACAATTACTGTTGTTATCTGAAAGATGAGTGTTTAAAACTATTTCTGTGTGTGGCCACAGACACGCGAGTGTGGAGGCTGAGACATGTTGGAACTCTGCCACAGTACAATAGCGAGCGGTTACAACCAGTATAGTAGTTATGACTAGAGCTGAGGTCAGCGCATACTAGCTCACTGTCCACATACAACATGTAGCCTTGCTCTCGTATCTCTGGCTGATGTACAGTACATGTAGTGGTCACACCACGGCCATCCGGGCTGGGTCTGTTCACGGGTATTCGCATGTGGGAATCGACGATGTCAGGTGGTCGGCGGGTTTTCTCGGGATCTCCTGTTTTCCCATCCCTTGTCATTCTGGCGCGTCTTCTTTGTAGGACATGCAGATGCCTTCGAGCGGTGCAATACACTGCCCTGGATGTCCTCCTCGTATGACGTCGTGTTAAAATCTCTACTGGTCGTTTGTAAGACGTTATAGGGAATGCTAGGGATTTAGAATTAAAAATTATAAACAGATGATGCAAGGATATAAAGTCAGGTAAACATTTTTCTCCCATTTTTCTGTAAAATTGGATAAAATCGTCAAATTCGTTATAGCAATTTTACTTATCAGGGACTAAATATAGTAACAAGGCGAGGAGGATAAGATCTTTCGGCCGCGTTGATACTGTGTGAACGACTACTTGCAGACCAGGCAGACAAATATGGCTTGATGACAAACACGAGAACTGCATGGTGTCGTTGATAAGAGAAGCGAGTCGCCTATCCTAGTATCATGTTACTGTCTTCCACATATTCAATCACTAACATTGCATCTTCATACCACAACCTGATGGCATGCTTGATAAGCATACCACGTCCATCAGTGGCATGCGGAAGAAACCGTTCGCAGTTTTGGGCAATTCACGCAGAAACTAGGATTCACCTCGCAACAGAAAAAGTGGAAACAACTGGTGTCAGTAAGACTACATTATAAACCTTCCAAAATACAATGTGAAAACCCAAATGCGACCAGATTTTTCGTTGGACTTACGTTAATTATTAATGTCATCGCCTACCACATACTTCAAATGCGTTACAAATACTTCGTAAATACATTTTCTTTACGAAACTATTTCACATGTGTCAATTGTGATAATGTTCGGAAAAAATACACTTCGGTCAAGTATGGAATGTCATTGTTAAGGCACCGTTTCCATTAAGAACACTTTCATAGGTCTCAAACATAGCTATAAATGGCATATCCAGTCTGCCGTACTTCAAAATGTACCAACCTGATGTATGCTAAACTAATATATAAACGTGCATTGTACACAATTTCCACCAGTAGAGTTATATGGCCACCGCTTCAAGTCCCATAGTAAATGTATCGGCGCGGATTCTTACATGCTGTTCAGTGTCCTTGCTTGAAGTATATTTTCTTTAGTACATCGACACAATGGACGCATGCCGCACATGTGGAGTAGTCTCGTATAAAACGTATTTCCCTGAACGTTACAACGTATTTGAAGTACATGATAGGCGGTAACCTTAAGTTGACAATCCCGTTAAGGACAGCTGTCTTGAATATCGCAAGAGTGTTTGTTTTTGTCAGCAGACTGGCTACTAAACTGCAGTAAGTTCCCTGCCACATCTCTCAGGATGCCACACAGGAGAGTTGACCTACTGTCAGGGAGTGACCTTGAGTGCTTCTTAGGACTCAGCAGTATCAGAGTAGTAACTGAGATTGCTGTACCCGTGTAGCCAGCAGTATCCCCAGTGCTGCACAACCTGACACTGTATTACATAATACACAAGTAGTATCACAAACAATTGTGACGTGTTCTTATCGAACTAGCTTTCTCTTTGGTTTGTCGTCGTGTCGGGTTGGTGAATGTTTGGCTACACTGCAGTTTATTTTGTAATCTGATAGGAATTTGACACGTACGTAACGTCACACTTCTCATTTATAACTTACATTTGATGTACAAACAAATGACAGTATTTCTTGAAATATAAGCGATCGATTAAATTAATGTCTCGTAGCTTTGTTTACGTGACTGCGCTCCCAGAGAGCTGCTACTATAACAAATATTTAAACATTTACTTATATCTCTTCTTATAGAGTTAGTTACTATAGAGTCCCGAATCGTCACGTTCGACATTCCTAAATATTTAATTAGGATATAAACGAACTACTGTGCCTCAATCAATACAAGTGGTTATATAAACCAAAGTATAGGGTCCACGTGGCTTTGTTTTCGTTCATGTATGCTACGAGAGCAGGTAAGATGACAACAATGTGTCAGCTACCTATGTCGCTTGTGATAACGTTACTTGTTCTGTGACTGTGTGTAGTGACATATTCCTCATAACAACGTAACAAGCAATATGTCGTCCTTCTTTGCCTGTGTTATTGCCGGCCATCATACAGCGACACTGCAAAGTATAGTTTTGTAGAAAGAGGAACTATTATCGCTACGTATGAAAGAGCTCACTGACTGACTGACATATCAAACTGCAGCCCCAACCGCTGTGCCTAGAAACGTGGAATTTTTTGCGGGGGGTTCCATTTATGTTGTAGGCGAGCACTGAAGAAGGGATTTTTCTAAATTCGTCCCCTAAGGGGGTGAAAAGGGCTGAAATGTGTTTTCTAAGATTCGTCTACATTGTGCAAACCCGATGGCCTATCATCGTGACTTTTACTTCAATGGCTCAGTCATAAAATGCATATTAGCCCATTTAAGGACTTTTTCGAAATTCAACTTTTAAAGGGGTGAAAATACCTTAAATATATTTCGATCAATTATATCGATATATATAGAACCCTCTGTGATACAATGTTTTTTTCCTTCAAAGAGGTGTTCATGTGAATACCCAAAAAGAATTGTTAGGATTTTTCGAAATTCGATTCTCAAAGAGTAAAAAGAGGAAAAAATATTTTTTTTTTATTTGTCTTTACAGCTCGAACCCAATAGGCTATCGTCGTGATTTTTACTTCAAATAGATACGATTACAAATATCTAAGATAGGACTTAAGACGTTTCGAAATTCTTTAAGTTGGCGAAAATATGTGAAATGTGTTTTCGGGTATTCTTTCATAGTTATCGGAAAATACGAGATATCAAAATGTTGTTTGCTTCTAAATGATATTTACGCAAAGGCCCAAAATACGATTTCAGGATATTTTCCAAATTCGACTCCAAAGATGTAAAGAAAGTGTAAAATATGTTTTCGGTTCACTATCGATATAGGTCTATATCATCCAACTGAGCTTTAAGACATCGACGCGATTTTTGCATAAGATGAATGCTGACTTAAATACGTGAAATGTAGGTTTTTTATTTTTCGAAATATATCTCCTAAGGGGGTGTAAAGTGATGAAACGATGTGAACGGCGTTTTCAATTAATCGTCTATGTATGTCGAACTTAACGGGATATCGTCACTGTTTGCACTTAAACGTAACGCCCATACAATAGTCTTAACTGTATGTTAATTTTTTTATATTCGAACCCTAAGGGAGTGAAAAGACATGGGATGTGTTTTAGATATATCCATGATTGCTACTGAACTCGTCGAGATATAGAGTGTGTTTTGCTATTTGATGATGAATACTTAAATTCCTGGAAATAGATCTCAGAACTTTGCTATATCCGAACTCTTAGGGCTGTGAAGGAATAAAACATGTTTTTAATGAGTTGAAGATTACGCTTAAACTCAATGGGGTTACCGTCATGATTTTAATCTCAATTGGATTCTTTTACAAATGTTCAACATGTGATGGTATGATTTTGTAATATTTATCACTAAAGTTGTGAAAAGGCAAAATAATTTTTCAGGTACCCCATGTTTTCTACGTTTTGAGATATTGAGGCTTATTTATTTATTTTTATTATTTTATGTTTTGCTTCAGAATGATGTTAGTATAAATGCGAAGAATAATTTTCTTAGTATTTATATTGCGAAATTAACTGTCAATTGGTCATGGGAAAAGTTAGCCTTTGTAGACATTTCAAAGCAGACGATCCTAAATAGAAATGTACTTCATAGGGACGTTACATTACGTACGGTTGTACAATTTCTATGTGCCCGGTGACTGAATATTTTATTTATTTTCATTGATCTTTCGACGGTACATTTAAGGAAACTGCCATCAATGGTCGTAATCGAGGTACATGAGTCATCATATCACGTGTACTATACTGTTGCGAGCCGCGACTATCTTGTGAGTTGTGAAGAAGATACAGCGGTGATAGAACTAAGGTACCTCCCTGTGAACTGTACGGTTCGTGTTACCTTGTGTGGCGCCGCAGCAACCAGCTGCACGCCGTAATTATCGTGCGAGCAGCGGTAAGAGTAAAGGAATCTCGGCGTGCACTGAGCTGCTCATGTTACCTTTTGTGGCGCCGCGGCGGCCACCTGAAAGTATATCTCGGGTTTCGTAAAGTACTCGAATGACAGCAGTTATCATGGTCTAGTGTATTCTTGTGTGTACTCTCTTCTGCGGGTTGGTCCTTCACCCTGAAGTGACATCCTTCTACGAGATTTGAGATAAAGGCTTTCCGCGTGGATTCTAGACTTTAGATTAACGGTATAGAAGAGAGCTACGGCAGAAGCTACATAGTTTTTGCCGGCAGGCATCTGGTGTAAGTTGTGGCGATTGTGACGGGTTGCGAGAAGAAATTCGAGAGTGTTCAGAGAAAGTATTTGAGGCAAGGTGTAGTGCGACGAAGGAGTTTCGGGGCTTCGAGGGTCCATCGGTGTTCGTAGCTAGAACATTGGGTCCGCCATTTGTGAGAGGTCAGAGAGACATTTCGTACACAGTGAACTTGTTTACAGAACAGAAATTTTACTATTTACATTTTATAACCTTTAGATATATAGTTATTAGTTTTGTTTGCTATCAATTTGTAACATACTGGTGACTTATACAGACATGCAACATTTATTTAATAGAGATTATTCATTAGTGATATACAGACATTTTTTTGGTGTAGATGATGTAATTGTAAATTAGGTTAACTTTATTATTCTTTTATTTTATCAAAGACCTCCATCCCTCAGCGTAGCTTGCCCGAACTTGTAAGAATACTTATAAAATCCGAATACTCTTTCATGTTCAAGATATGTTTTAATATGACAATAAACAAGGCAAGGGAAAATTGTTTGGCAGGAATATACTTAGGAGAGTTTTTCACATGGCAGCTATAGTTACATAGTCAGCTGCACAGTAAGCTCAACCTGCAGCATGGCCAAGCTACTAATCTAGCGTACAAAGAGGTCCTTCAATTGAAGTAAATATTTGCTGTTACAAGTAACACACGCAGTCAGTGCCGCTGTCATTATCATATAAATTATTTATTGTTTGTCTTCTATGCGGTTCAACACCAGTAATCCGATTGCGATGAAATGTTGTTAAGTTTTGCGTGCACTTACAAAGATTTCTACAAAAAAAATTGTCAGGTGAAGGCAAAACGAGGTTGAGGGCCAAAATAAAAAAAAATTGAGAACAATTAAACTTTGGTGAGTTGTGCGTGCGTCAGCGAAGGTTTTTACCGAAAAAAAAAATGTTTTTTTAGAAGCAGGGCAGCAAAATGGAGTAGATGGGCAGAACGGAATACTCGAAAAACTTAGAAAAAAAACTAAGAAACTTTGGTGAGTTGTTCCTCGTGCGTCCGCAAGTTTTCTGCCGAAAAAAATAATGTTTGGAGGGTGGGGGTCAAAAGGGGCTATAGGGGCAGAACGGGGCACGCAAAAGTATTTCAATTTAATGAAAACAATTTTTGGTAAGTGGTGCGTGCGTCCGTGAAGGTTTCTACCGAAACAGTATATATTTTGCCTGAGGGGGAGCCAATACGGTGTAACAGGATACCCAAAACACTTTGTTAAACAATTTCCCGTTTCAAAAGGTTTCTAAAATGGACATTAATGTCTCTTAACATAATTTCACCCAATTTAGCACTTTCCAAAACTTTTTGTTTCAGAAATATTATCGCATTAAAGTGAAGACCCGCAAGCAAATTTGCGGGCACCAGCTAATTAGTGATAAATTTGAGCGAGCATATGTATGCAACCCCTGTACATCATTTAAAGCCCGTATCTTTGTTAATGTAAACAGGAAATTAATTAAAATTCGGTGACGTACTTACATATACACACGGTGTCCAGAAACAAGCTTACAATAAGCACAGCTCGCGAATACTGGGCTGAATTGGAGACGACATTATAAGTGGCAATATGTGGCAACATAGCACTGTAGTTAGTCCCCTCTTGCGCTCCACATATATCTTACTTATCTTACTGACCTGTATATTATTAGTGCAGTTAAAATACCGAGCAGTCCAAGCGTGATTCTATGTTTACTGGACGTAACATACATAAAACAATACCTGGACGTGGAGCGCAAGAAGGGACTATATCCGTGCAGTGTTGCCACATTGTGCACGTAAAATGTCGTATTACATTTTACCACTGACATTTTGTCTCCAATTTTGCCAAGTATTGGTGTGTTTTTTTTTTTGTGTGCGTTTGGTTTTGGACACATATAGACACGCATATGCATATTTCAAAATTTATTAGTAATTTTTTTCAGGCACTGTCGATGAATATGAATAATAATAATGAAATGCATATAAAATATTTAATCGACATACAGTGGTTTTTTGATTTTTAGTATATAAAATTATGTCTCAATAAGTTCTTGACTTTTATGGTGTAGCCAGAGATTTTTATTTTAGTGTAAGATCTTTCATTTAAATAATTCCGTTGGTTTACGTTACACATATACGCCGTAACATGCTAATTTTGACTTATGAGAATTCGTGTGCACTGTGTACTCTTAAAGTTGTTCATAATAGGGAAATGTAGTCAGTAGTAACGCCTGCAAAACTGACATTATTTGGTAGAAATAATAAATAGTGAATTGCACACTTGAGCAACCTTAGCACGGCCAGCTGGAATACTGTAAGAAGTCACGAGAGTTGTACAATCAAAGTCTCAGAGTGACATAAGGCTGGACAAACATGTTGTGTGCCGCATTAGTGACGACACAATACCTTGTCCACACTCCACACATACTTTACACGCAATGTTATAAATGAGAAAATTGTGTTTGTTGGTTTCTCCTACTTTCAAGCAGAAACACTACAACGGACTGACTTACAGAGGTAATAGTTTTTAAGCCGGAGAGTGACATAGGCTTATTTTTATCCCGGGAAAAAAATTCACGGTTTGGGGGAGGGAAGACCCAAGAAGGGAAGACCGGGATAGCCAGAAATATTTAATAAAACAAATAAATTTTTCTAAATGTTTCAAAACCTTTCATTAATAGCTGTTAACCTCACTTTTGCACATGTTTGCACTTTTCAAAAGTTTCGTTTCAGAATTTTCGCATTGAATTGAAAAGGCCGCGAATGAAATCGTTGGTACCAGCAATTTTAACGGTAAATAAACTAATTGTATAATACGTTTATACATCGGTTATATTTTGTCATATATATATATATATATATATATATATATATATATACATACATATATGCGTGTGTTTGTATATGTATACAGGGTGAGTCATCAGCTCTGCGACAAACTGTGACAGGATGTTCCTTGCAAAATAACAGTTAGAAAATGTCTGGCAACGAATGCCTGGAAACCACTCCTAAGGGCAGGAAACCCCTGTGAAGATGGGGTTGCAAGTATTGTTTTTATTGAATTTGACGGGAACCATTTGATATTAAGGGATGAAAATTTGTAGGTATGCCAAACAATTCAGTGGCTGTGGCATGCCATTACCCCTGTTGATCTACCGCATACCCTACATAGTCAAATGGGGGTTACCACCCCTTGGAATGGTG
>PNEQ01115824.1:0-11070 GCA_003012365.1 Medauroidea extradentata
TTTTAATATAAACATGTATTATAATTGTTTATACACAAAAATACAATCGCGATGTTTTGTTCTATAGTTATATAATGCTTGTCGTAGATGGTTATTATTAGTTTCGGTTGAAATACGGGACCATAATACTTGAATCAACAACAGCAGACGACTTTACGGACCTATTTGGGGATTTAGTGTGCTACTCTACCTCAGTAAACTTCAACCCTAAATCCCCAAATTTTTAGGCCCTAAAATTGGTCACGTGGTCGATTTAGGTACCTAAATGGCAGTCTTCTAGCGGATTCGAACACGGCTTAAGAACAATATTTGTTTACGTCACGTGATTACGAAAGTAACTCCTGATTGGTTGGAATTTTTCGGCAGTCGGCAGTCAGAGATAAAGTTCGCCATCTCTCACTGCAGAACTGTGGACTGCGTAAATACATATATCTTAAGGTAGCCCATATATTAATCTCTGACAGCCGACAACTGACTGCGCATTGTGAATCGGGCCTTAGGCTGCCCACGCACCATCAATACGTGAGAAGTGATGACTAACACTGCCAGCCGTCAATCTCTCCGTCACTCTCCCGCCCGCTCTACCAACAAAATTAAGGAAATTCCCATGAAAAAAAATGCAATGAAGCTGAACTCAAGAAACAAACTGGTTAATCTGCTCACTGAAAACACTTTGCACTTGAGCGTGTTGTAATTTTGCATCGAAGAAACAAATTATTTACGTTTACGGTACTAAAAAGTCTGTATAAATAATAAAATTATGTTTTTTTTATAAATTCGCTGGTTTTACCACGGGGCACGAAAGAAAATTATCATGCTAGGCACCACTGCATTCTATCGGTAATATAATTAATCAACAGAGCACGCTGCACTGCAGCTCATTTTACCGGAGACACGAAGCACTATCTATGAATTAGTTACTATGCTCTCCACCGCCGCGCTGTGGTGACTTGGTACCTAGATGCTCGTTGACTCGCCAGCCACTAGGATTAGGATCTAGGTGCGTGCATGTTACGCAATACAGCATCGCTCACTCCTTGCTAGGCCGCGCATGCTTATCTCGATCACTCCGCGGCCAAAGTTTTCAACAAATTTTAACAATTTTTTTTCTTGGCGGTTGGTTTAAGCTTATATACGGAGAATTAAGTATATATTGCGGCCAGTGGTAGTATTTTAAAGAGATGTACATTACAATTTTTATTACATTTTGTCAAATTCAGCTATCTCATTATTTTTTTTTGTTATTTTTTGAAGGTTCCTAAAAATCTTTTCATTAAATCACAGTTTTTGGTATTCCCGAGTTCATTAAATCGGGGCTCTATTGCAGTTTTTAATGTAATAGCACAGATCATACACACAATGTAAAGAAAACTAAAAACTGTTGATAATACAGTCAGCAAAGAATTAGGCCTACAACTCCATAATTCTTTTCTCATTTTATTAATACACAGTACACCTTGGACTCGCATAACACACGTGTTCCACGAAATGCTCGCGCTATGTGAATCTGCATTATGGGAGTTCCACCTATTCCAGTGGGAAAAATGTATGTTTACATAGTTATTTTGAGAATATCCACAAAACAAGCACTTTTTCGATAAATTATGGTGTAGATACATGTAAATCCTGTCAGACATGCAAAGAAAGAAAATAGAACAGGTACGTTTCATATATACAGTTTACATGGTCTGCCTAAGCGGCGAACGTAGCCCGTTGTCACTTGCCCGACCCTCCCGTGCCATATAGCAAGGCAAAGCGAAGACAAGTCAACTCAAACAGGGCAGTCGAGCCCGCACAGACCTATGGAAGTACTGGTTACACCAATGGAACAATTTAAATTTAACAAAACAACCAAACTCCGCACAAGTGTTTTTTGAGTGCTTGGAATAATAGGGCCCCTTGTTCAGAATGTGTCCCACACACCCGGTCATTGGTCGTTTGCCGAACTGGTAAAATTTCAGAATCGGTCTTCAGAATTGGTCAGCACAGCAAGAAGCAAGACGGTAAAGTGTAAAACGTGCCAGTGGGTTAGCCATAGTCATTTTTACCGGAAGTCGAGTGCGCATCAGCAAACACCGCCGTTTTGCACCTTCATCATCGCAAGGACAAAGGGCAACCCTAACCCCCTCAGCTACCCTCACCCACAATGCAGGCAAACAAGCTGGTAAACAACAACAGCGTACACACCCTATTGATACACAGGAAACTACGTGCATACGGACTCGAGCCGAGCCGAAGATACCCGAAACTACCCAAACGTGCGCAGACAGCAGCGAAACTCTAGCAGAGCAACTTACAACACGACAGCCGCAGCCGAACACCATTGCTACCAGCCGACCGAGGCGCCACCGACCACCGTGGCACACGCGAGCGGAGAGAGCCACAGCCCCCGCAAGATATTCCGTGCAACCTCACGCGACCAACTACTAGCTAACGTGTGGGAGATCCCGAGCAGTCAGGAATACTCCAGCTGAACAGACATGCCACACACCTGTGCAGCATCGCTACAAAGATAACCAACGTGCACATGTAAACCGTGTCATGGCTAGGTATTCCGTAGTCGCACAAAATTTATAGGCAGCATCTGTCCTTTGTGCCAGAAACTCCAACCAACAGATGCAAATGTCCGAAACTACATCGGCATACATCTGTGTCAGTGTCCCAGCGCTGCCGCTAACTTACCAGGTACCTCAACCGCAGGAGGCCTGACTGGGTTTCCGCAGTGCATAAGAGCCACATGCGTAAGCTCCGCGTCAGAAACAGTGTGATACACAGTGCACGGGGACACTTCCCCCATCAAACTAGAGGAGTGGCCATACGTGCAAGGAAACACATTCCGGTGCGGCATGTGCCCAGGGAACAGCACATCTGTCAATCAACACCAATGGTGCCACGGGGAACTCCAGGCTCCATGCAACACAAACTGTGAGTTTGTGCAACAACACGCAGTGTACAAGCATCAGTGACCCCATCGTAAATTGCAACCAGTGCCCAAGAAAATTCCATGCCATGTGTGTAGAAGCCAGTAACACTTTTCAAACTAGGGCTTTCACATGTAGCTGGTGCAACCAGTTTAACCAAACCACACGTGCCAGGACCGGGAATGACACTGCCTTATTCACACCGCCCGAACACACCATGCCATTTACCACCAACCTGTTTACATGCAACCAAGCCAATGCCATGCTTATACACAGCCAAGCCAATGCCACGCCAATGCTCTGGGGACAACATAGTCTACTTCGCTGGAAATAGCTCAGAAGACCCAAACGCCTTCCTAGAAGAATGTATTAGCAGATTACGTTACTGTATTAGTGACCTTGACTGGCCTGGCGCAATTAGCAAACAGCTGCACGACGAAGCCAGAAATAGGTGCGACATGACCGTAGAATACAGCATTACCTGGCTTCAGTTCCTGCAAAAGTTCACGGCCCGTTATGCAAGCTACTCCACGCTGCGACAATTAGCGATTTTCACGGAGAATCAAGGCGCTGACAAGGACTTGGAGGCTTACGTAAGCTTCAAAATAGGCCTCGCAACCACGTACCACCCAAGCGCCCGTCATTACGGCCAATGATATATGCAGGATACCAGAATTTCCTACGCAGTCATCAATCTAAACAGGGATAACAACAAGCTTCAAGACGCAGAAAAACAGTGCGAGAAGTGTCGATGTGCGACAACCAGCGTATGCAAACAACAGCCTGCGGCCAGTCCAGCCACGCCCGGCCGACCGCCCAGCTGATCGGAGCAACAACACCAGTGTGCCGAGTGCTCCGCACAACACCGGCACACTCGCCCTTTCCATGAGCAGCAAAACTCCACACTGCGTGATGCTCCGTGCTGTCACATCTGTCGCAACGTCCAGTATCACTGGCACAGTGAGTGCCCGACACGCATGCATGCAGAAGCAGCATCAGGGAAACTCCACAATGGGGTATGGCCCCTGGAAACAGCCCTGCCGACGTCAACAATCCCAGCGACGATGAGAACTTCACCCATTGCCACAAGAGCCACAGCCAATTGCGGATTCCTGTACTTGTAAACCAGTGTACAACAGTGGCATTAATTAATACTGCTGCCCATACAACACACAATGTTTCAGTTGTGTTTCAGAAACGATTCTGAAACTTTACAATGTCTCGCTGTACATAACATTTTATTTCAATGTTTCACAGATATATTTTAGAAATATTGCAATGCAATATTACAATCAGAATGTTTCAGCTACGTTAGTTGAGACTTTTACCAACAATATATATTACATATTTCTCATCAAACATTGCAGAAACATTTCATAAGTATTGAAAAGTAACATTTCAATATGAACATTAAAATAGGTCTCTTGAAACATCAAGTTGAGATGTTCGCCACAATGATCGCTAGGTGTCACGTGACACTGCTGTTGTGGCAGCAATTTGTTGGTTGTCTTGCATAAATATCAGTGGATCGTAGATTATTAACATATTTGATTGTTGGGAATTTCATAAGCAAATTAAATTGCTCATTTTAGAAAAGGTAAGTCACATTTAGGAATTTTTTCGTTACTTAGAAGTAAAATACTATAAATTACGAACAAATGTTTTTATAGTGTCATTACATGGTTATTAGAGCGCTGAATAACTTCTAATTTTGTTTTTAGTAAAATTGTCTTTCTTTTTGCTACTACTTTATCAGTTGGCACTTCTTTGCACGTTTCAAGATCACAACAAATAAATGTCAACTATCAGTGACACAGCAAAAGTTAACTATCATGGCAAATTATTAAAAAATTACTGTAGCTTATTATGCAAGATGTTCGCCTGCAGAAAAAAAAAAAAAAATATATATATATATAATATATATATATATATATATATATATCATGTAAGCGTTTTGTGCGCACGCATGCTCAAAGGTTACTGTCTTAAAAAGATAACCGGACAGGAAACCAGATACGCCAACATGTCTTGCCGTCACCCAAGCTGCATTCGCACGTGAGCGAGCTATGGCAAGGGATTTAAGTATCATTTTCTGCTCGCGTTGTGCGAATTCGCGGTAAGTGAATCCGTGCTATGCGAGTTCGAGGTGTAATTAAATCATACCTATTTCTGAAACTACACAATACAATACATCCAATTCACAACAAAACCACAACTTGCAATATGCAATGCAGACAAAGTTCTAGAAAACACTATGTATTACTGCAATCCCACACTATGTATTACTGCAGCCCCTCAGTTTGTCCTTTTTCATGGTAAGTTCCAAACTTAAAATTAATACAGAAATGCAACATTTAATGCTAAGTAACTCTGTACAAAAGCCTACATAGTTTCAGTCCAATCTATCACACACTGATATACAAATTATTATTTTCAGCGTTAATACTAACACATCACAACAATCATTTTGCATTTGTGTACTTTTTTTTTATCTCAACATTTTGAAGACACAGTTATTTACTCATTTTCGTAGTCTTTCTGAGAACATAAACTGAAACTGCTGTTGTAGACACGGCCAAAAACCCAAAGGCACAGAAATGAAGCATTTTCCTGTTCATTACTACAACAAATCTGCTTGGATAACACAAGAAATACTCAAATTGTGATTTCATTCAGAATTTGTTCCACAAGTTACTGAAATTTGAAATCAAAGGGGTTTCGTGTTAAAGTAGTGTTTTTTTTAGACAATGCACCGTTACATCCCCATTAAAATGAGCTAAGGTTGACAGCTAGAAATATTTTGGTTTCTTCTTTGCTGCCCAACGTAAGTGTGTACACCAGGGCGTGACTGTAACTCTGTGAAGAGGCATTATAGATGAGAACTTTGAAGCTTGTTGCTTAAAGAAGACAACTGCATGGTTTAAGTCTGGAAATACATGAATATAAACAAAGTAATTTATCATGCAAGAAGCCATGGAGAGTGATCGCAAAATTAAACGTCACCCGATCATGGAGAAAGCTCTCACGAAATTTAAAATTAAAGTTATGTTTGCCATGGGTTTTTACAATAAGACAGAGAAATGGAATGCTTTGCCGAGGCCCATTGCACAGCTCTCTAAAATCATGTACAGTTAGTCAGCGTGGATGAAGAGAACATTCAAGAATGGTTGAACACAGACAGTGCACTTCCAGGTCACCAAATGGAATATGCCAACATTGTAACGTTGAACATGTCTTTGAAGGTTACAGACAACCGCATCAGTGACGGTGAAGAACAAGGGGAAGAACTGTTCCCTGTCAAACATGATGCTCTGCAATTGGTGCTGGAATCAGCAGAAGCACTATTACAATATTTAGAGCAAGACGACATTGAATTTTCTGACATTCTTACTCAGAAAAGAATAAAATTAAATATTAAAAAAATAATGGCCTTTATAACAAGTCAGTTAAAAAGTGTAAATAAATTTTACATAGTTCACACGGTACCTTTGCATACTAGGCAGTTGTCATAAAATATGTAGAGATGTTTAAAGAAGTGAAGCAATGTGCGAGAGGAGCAATATTGGCTAACAGATGATATGGTTATTTACTATTGTGAGATTGACCTTGGTGCCTGTGAAGAAATGCGAGATGGTTCTTGATGGTTGAAGGCTGTACATCATATTAATCTACATCAGAATTATTTTTCATCATACACAAGAAGTTACCAGCTAACTGGTAAACCAACTTTCCTCAAAGTGGGTACAAATTAACCCTGAAAGTTAAAATCATTTACGTACACCTGGGAATATTAAACAATATTTAGACTTATGAGTAAATTTACGAAAGATAAAACAGCTTACTGAGACATCTACCCTATTGGGGGGAGGGGGGGATATTTATGTCTTTCTATCGTAAAGATAAAAATTGCCGCCATTTTCAAAATATTACCAAAGGATGACCAAATCACACAAAAGTCCAGTCAACTAACCAAGTAGAATGGGCATGCCAAGATTAATGAACTGCAGAAAAATATTTCTTCAAATGTGTCACATTATGCAAAAATACAAAAATTGCAGCCATTATCAAAATTTGAACACATGATTAACGAAATACACAAAAGTCAAGTCAGTATACTAAGTAGTGTATCATGTGTACTAAGTTTAGTATAATAAGAAAAAAATATTTCCCTGTACATGTAATACATAAAAAAAATGACAACTGCTTTGAAAATATTAACATAAAGTGAACAAAAAATTCAGTCAAAAGTCAAGTAAAATTTCCAAGGTGTATAAAGATTATTAAAAATTAGGAGGAAATTTTCTCAGTTATGTCAAACAAAAAAAATGTCAAACTAAAAAAAAAAAAAATGTCAAGTAAATATATATACACACAAAGTATTTAAAACTAGCTCGAGCAATAGTCTAGCCATGAAATATCATGCGTACTGTGTTTTAGGCTCCAGCATTGAAGAGACGGCTAACACGGCCCAACTACTGGAACATGGCTATACCAGAAAGCATAATGGCCAGTACTACAAATTCCACAGACAAGGGGCCAACTGGTGGGCAGCCAAGCAGACATGCGAGCAGGAAAATGCTCACTTGGCAATCATCAACTCTGACGAGGAGGCTGATATAATAGCCAATATTTTCAACTCGTATCCCCTACCCAGTACTGAATATGCAATCCAGATGTTCATTGGCCTCAGTGATCTGGCAGAAGAGGGGTTCTTCGTCACTGTCCTAGGTATGTACACTTTACAATGTATCTACTGCAAATATGATTTGGTCCAACACACTGTCAATGTTGGGTCACATTGCAGGAAAAATTGTTATTGGTTCATGCTACAATTTTAGATTTCAAAAATTAATGTAAAAATTAAAATTGCTATTAATTTATTGTTCTTGATAATTTTAAAACTTTTAGCAATGGTTTCAGTTAAATAAAACTAAATTTTGGAAGGTTTTTGTTGATTTAACTACAAAATCTATTTGGATGATTTCCAACAAAAAAAAAAAAAAGTTGTTTTATTTGGATTCTTCAATTAATAATAAGCAAAACAAGTTCACGTAACTGGCTTTAAACTTTTACCTATGTATTTCTCAGAATGTGGGGCAGGACCATCATGGCGATCACAAGGCCGTACCTTATTTCCCTTGAGGAAAAAAAAAATATCACAGAGGCAATGGTATTATAATGTAATAATTAATGAATACATGCTCTGTAATGTAGGTCACAACAAAGTGAATGAACTTCTGATGTTCCAACAGTATTGTGTAAGTGTTCTTGGAACTGAACGTGTAACCTTCCTATCAACAATCTAACTCCCGACACTTTTAAGTAATCACTTCATTTAGTATGACAGAATTAAGAGTTGTAGCACAACTTTTTTTTCAATGTTATGATTTGTGTAACTGCAGAATCCACAATGTAGACTTACTGATAAGAATGATGTTTGTTCAGGCAGCTTGGCTGCCCTAATGCCTCAATGTCGGTACTTTGTCATAGTTTACAAACCATGGAGGAGGGGAAAAAACTTATTTAGACTTTTCACCATAATTTTCGATGCTTTGAAGGGCAAAACAATTTAAGGAATTTTTTTTAAGTTCTGGAAGCAAAAAAAAAAAATGTTTTAAAAATGTTTTCTACCTGACCTTCAGTATTTACAAGCATCTAACATACTTAAAGTACGTGTTATAGTGCAGTTATAATTTATCATTAAATTCACTTGCCTCACTTATCTGGAAGGATGAGAGGGTAAAAGAACAGCAACCATACATAAAAGTAAAGGTGGACATAATATTTACTGCATAGTGTGTATTTGTGCATATACAGTGAAGGATACAGAAGTTTGTCTCGGAGGGGACATTCTAGCACTGAAACATGAATAGATGTATTGTGATTTTCACTGACCAGTAATATCAACGTGGCAGATGACTGGCATTTAAAAGGGGAGAAGGCACGTGCTCCTGGTGCCACCCCCCCCCCCCTCCTTGATCAGCCACTGTGCGTATGCATAGATGCACATGCACCAGTGCACTCACATGCACACCATCACACAAACAACCATTTCTGTACAAATACATGACAAGGGCTGTTCACTTATTTACTGTATTGATATCATTTATTTGTTTAGGGGAACCCATGAACACCACTGGATATAGCTGGAGAAATATTCACATCAGCAATACAAGAGATACCAACCCATTTGGTGAGAACTGTCTTGCTTTTGTTGCACAAGAGATGAGTGTAAATGACATACACTGTGAGGCAAAACTTTCGTTTATGTGTGAGGCTACTGCATCTTAAAACTTGCAAAACTCCACTAAGTTACTTAATATGTTGTTCACTTAAGTTGCTGTTATTTCTGTGTCTTCACTGGGAAAACTAAATAAAATTTTGTTTTATTCAATGTTACTTTTTTGTACTTTTATTGTAATTTTTTATTGGGGTAGTAATCCATTATCGTTTATATGATATGAATTTTTCATTAAATTTATTTTAATTGCTAGGCTGATGAGTTACCAAAATTAGTAGACTGTATACTGTGGCTTTATAAATATTCACATGTCTGTACTTCTTTTAGGACACACAGGGTCGATTGCACAGCCATGTGAGGAAAATGTTGCAGTAAAGATGAAACTAAGGAGAACTTGAGTAAGATCTGATAATTTTTCGTTTGGATATCTCAATTGAAGTGAAGTGTTACCACAATATTCGCGAGAAAAATAATTTCTCTTCATGCATCAATTTGCGAATATAGCTAAAATGTATGTAATTTTCCATTTATTATGCAAAAAACTTACATGACAGTGATTTGATAGTTAATATTTAGGGTTTCACAAAGTGTAAAGTTGAAAAAATGGAAAACAAAAATGACAAAAAATATGTCGATTCCGTTTATAAAATTGTATCGTAACCATTTAGTTTGATAGCAAAAGTGACAGTAAAAAATATGCCATTGCTTTCATGAGAATATGTACAACGAATATAAATTGTGTTGTAGATGCCAAGCCAATGTAGTCTTTTCATTTACACCATGGTTATGTTCCTTGTCTAAAATATTACCAAAAATTTTAAATAATATTACTCTCGGCCATTTGGCATTCTATCCTCAATTTACAGCTACCATGCTTGATTTGCAGCCTGAGAAAATCTTAAGGAAGCTCTGAGGACACCTTAAGACATTCTCAGTATTTCCTTAGATTTCACTCACTTTTCGTCTCTGCAAAGAAAGTTTCTCACAGTTCGCTCAGAGAGACCTTCAGATTTTTCTCAATATGACAGTGCAATTGGCCCACAGAAACACATTAATGAAAATAACTTATTGTGGGTGTGCAGTCCCAACATTTTGCAGCTGAAGGCCTGGTTAATCAGATGGTAAATAGTTGCATACTGCTGTATGATAGCAGTGTTATTTGTGAATGTATCAATCAGAAAACGAACTAGAATGTGTGGCAGGAGAATTTAAGTAGCTATGTCTTTGGAGTTCTCAACGTGGTATTTGTGAGTATGGCTGGAATTATCCAATATTGAAATCAAAAGGTCAATAAATCTATCCTAAGCATCTTGAGTCAGGAGCTTGTAGTGCTTATAGACTACAGTGTTTATGTTTACCTTTTCATAATTTCCAATGTTGTTGTTTTCATTATTTATTTATTTAATTTTAGGCCCTTGCCCCATATTTACATTTCTTTTGTTTATTTGTTAAAAGTCATAAGGTTAAGCATAATGTTTTGTTTACATTTAAATAATTATTTATTATTTTAACTAAGCAGCCTGCATAATGTATAGTTTTTTTTTTATTTTTGAGTTTTTTTCGACAAAATCAATTTATTTATTATTATCTTTCATTTTGTTTACAATTTCAAATAATTTGGTTTGTAGCTATAAATATTATGAACTCGCCCTAATAGAACATTTTTTTGAATGAATAATTTTTGCAACAGAGAGAATGTAATGCATTAATAATGTGATTGGAAGCAAAAGTCTATGTCTGAAGATTGCAAATATTTTATGAATGTATTATGTGCAGCTTATTAAATTATATACAGTATATTGAAATGTGTGTTGAAGTATCTTTAGGTGACAGCGAAGGTTACAGGTAGGCTAAACTTATAATTCTGTGAGCCAACTTTTAAAGTTATAAGTTCACAGTGACCTTTTT
>PNEQ01115825.1:0-84926 GCA_003012365.1 Medauroidea extradentata
CGTCTCTCTTCGCCTCTGGCTAGGACAGGGGGTAGGAAAGAGGAGTGACAGCCGTGCGCTAGTCCGTGGAAGCACTGAGCCAGGTTTACACCATAGTAAAGGGCGGCTTACACGAACGAAATTACTTGAGAAAACTCCGTTCGCCTGTGAAACTTAGCGCAAAGCAGTCAATCTCTTATTAAGAAAGGTTACAAGTATACATCGCGGCGCATTGCCTGAAATTTAATAAAATTACCAAGTACACAATAACTTTGTAAAATTTTAATTTTACTCAGTGCTACAGCACGAGAGCACGGCCTTACGCACCGCCACTGGTCACAGTTATCCGTGTACTGACTGGCACAGTCAAATGAATAATAACTCTGCACAAAAACACTCTAACAGTAATCACGAAGTCGAGCTGCAGGTGTGCACGTAAGGCACTGCAACAAAGTGGGGCAAAAATCTTTTCGCGAAAACTACCGGGCCCTGTTGATGAAAGAAAAGCTTCAGCAAACTCTACTTTCTCCGTGATAAAACATCTCTAACTATACCTAGAGCCACGATTTTATGGCGAAAAGATTTTTGCAACATTTGGTTTCAACGCCTGATGTGCACATATGCAGCTCTCCTACGTCGTTTCTGACTGGATGATTTTACTCACTTGCCTTGGCAAATTACAGACGTAGGGAGTCACAATAATCTTATTCTTATTGGTGCCTGGTGTCTGAACGAAGACACGCTGCCAATAACCATGAAGCAGAACTGCCGATGTGCCGTAACTATAGCATATGAGGTTGGTTGTACAAAGTCATTCCCTCTACGTAGTACCGGGTAACGCAGATAAAGTCCCGGCCTGTTAGAAGACGAGGGGCCATCTCGACACGTAGCTGGTTCTACCATGGCCTCCAAGAGTCATCAAGAGGAATGTTTTATGAGCCTACTGAACGTCTCTCTAGTTCTTGGCAGCCTCCAGCACCACAGACCTTCATTTACGTGTAACATTTACTGCGCCATCAACATCTTCTCTACGACTCATGATAGCCTACTACTATGTGCTTCCTTTCTTTGTTCTAACTAACACACAGTGTACTGGCAATTACTAGACTTAAAGGTGAGGCACCAGTCACCATACCATACTTAATTTCTTTATTTTTAGGTTCTTTTAAGTTCTACGAAGAAAACTGTAAAACTTGCGATTATAGCGTGGATTCTATTTTTCTTGCGTTGCAGTGCAACCATCGCAGTTGAACTTATAACGTCTTATATTAAGACCACAATTAGTCAAACAAATTAAGAATACAAAATACTTCCTTTGACTTATTGAGGTCTAAATATACGTTAAAACTTCAAATACTACAATCCTGTAACTTGCAAATATTTACTTAGACACGTCACTAAGGGAATACTATGAGAGCTGAAAAATGTTCCCAATTGAAAAGTGTAGTCGCAAGTAATGTCTATAAAACTAACACTAAGTCATATAAACATAAAATATTGCATTTTTGCAACGTGAACATCCGTAAAGGCATTTATGCACAGAAAACATTGTTAAACTGCACACGGAGCCTTTTATATGTGGTTCGGAATAAAGTAATCACTTTGAAGCCCTAGTTACTTTTTTCTTTCCACATTATTTATATATCATACTTGCCTGCATTATACTGAGGTTAATTCTATTACACGTTGGGAAGAAAATGTGTTTTCTTATGTGAGAGTTTGGCATAGGGAAAATTCCTGTCGCTAGATTCGCTGCTATAGCTAAGGGACCAGAAAATATACGAATCCGAAGGAAAAACTAATTTAAATAGGCTTGGAAATGACAAAATACATTTAATTTAATTTTAAAATTAAAATAAACCAATTTCGCGTTTTAAACTACCATCTTAACGTAACTTAAAATTCAGGAAAGCTCAGCGATCGTTAAGTTTGCAACTATAAAAGATACCAGCGCTCAAGCGGCAGAAATTTTCACCTGTGACAAACTCATAACATTGGTCTTTATAACCTGTAGTAGAATTAACCTTACCCAGTCTAAAAAGTAAACCTCTGAAGTCACAATAAACAGTAGTTTTCTATTGTTATCCTAGATAAGATGGTCTTCAAAAGAACTCACTTCATCTCGAACCCCATGAAGAGTGGTGGCCCATGTGGATACCTGCTTGAAATTACGTGTCCTGACAATAAATGAGGAGTTTGTGAGTATTTTGAAACTTCACATGCACTTGCAGGACGCCCGCTACAGAACACGTATTTTACGCCATATTATCATCAATGAGGAAGACGGTGAATATAAAAGCTTCACTTAATGACTTGCGGGTTCTTATATTACCGATTTAACCTGTTATTAGTTGCTTACGGAGAAACGATGCTTCGCAATGAAAATTTTCATTTTGTGACAAAATTATTTAATATATATTTTACGATCTCCACAAGAAAAAAAAAACATTTAAAGTTGATTCCATATACCTCAAAACATTACTAGAATTCATCTGTTTAACTACAGAAACAAAGAAACACGTTGATTTTAGTACTTTCCTATCTGTGGCTGCCGTAATTTGAAGGGAGCTTAATTTTAAAATGTAATTTTTATAACATTTTTCAATTCACGTTTTGCAACTTAAAGGGTGATGTTCACCAACTATACACTGTATCACAACTCCAAAAATAACGTATGTAACATGCACAGAGCCACGGGTATTTAGTGGAAGAATTTTGCAACAATTTGTTTCGTTGCCATATGAGCACATATGTAGCTCTTCTTCGATATCAGTAAGTGGATGACAACTCTCAGCGTCTCGGGGTTATGCCCGCCAATCACAATCGTGTGGTGTCACATAGCCTTGTTCTAATTGGCACAGTAAATTGAGCTCTGCCAATAACCATGAAGCATAACTGCAGATGCAAGGCTAGGAAATAAATTGTTGCAAAATTTGTTTCACAAGAAACCAGCGGCTTTAAACATACAGCAATCCCATTTAAGAGTGTCGTGTGTCTCTCAAGACATAAAGCTGGATTCACAATCACCACTTAGCGTACGCGCGTACGTACGTGTAAAAGTAGAAACACCTATTGAAAATGCTAGCATTCACATTCTCGCGTAGTGTGCGTTAGTACGTAGTAGAGTTGATCAACGTTCCACTTCGTACGTCCGTACGCTAAGTGGTGGTTGTGAATGCAGCATGTGCACACGTAAGACTTAGTTAAATATTAATTTATATTGAGAAATAATGTATCTAGTTGTCGTAAATAATTTAATACGCTTTAAAAAAAATACGATAATCTTTTATTGACATACTGTAATGAAATAAACATTTTCAACGCATATCTACATAAAATTTTGTTGTGAATCCAATCTCTAATACTTAACGCACGAGCGTGTGTTCGTACGTACGTTAAGTGCGGTTGTGAATCCGGCTTAAGAAAACACGGGTTTATTTACGAAACTGCTCATCTTGCCCACTACGCCAAGAGATCAGCGATCAAGATGCGACTTTAGTCGATTCCACTAAATCGATTCCATGCCCGATCGTGTCTGTGCACTTTAAAACTATTTGTGAACATACCATATCTATACATAACAATGTTACTAACGTAGAAATGATGAAGTTGTTTCCCAAACAACCATGGTAGCGTTGCTATACATTTTTAGGAAACAGTGAATGTATGCTGGTGTGAGCAGACTTTTATAGTAACATTGCAACATTGCTCAACAGTTGCTCTATTTATAAGCTGATGAATGTTTAAGTGTCCCAATATAGATGTTTGGGTTAGTAACTTTCATTACTGACTAGTAGAGACATGCAAAATTCGCGTTATTTTCTGACAGCTGACTAGACTACAAGTGACCATAGGCTCGTTCGACGTCTCCCGCTGGCCGATATTGTCGTGACTTGCCGCGGAGAATGCTTACACGGTAGAGACGCCAATCTCTGTAAACACGTAACACACGTAAATGACAACACATTAAAGTCCGTTGCCAATTGAATCGCAGATTATGCTCCGTTATGTATAGGAAAGTGAAGTTTAGTCTGATACCAAATTATAACGTGAAATTTGCATGTCTGTACTGATTAGGAAGATTTTTTACAGTTTAGGATTCCGATTACATAAAATACCAATCAGCAACACACTTTTGTTATTACAGCAAGTTAAAGCCAAAATCCAGCTATGAATATATCTTTGTATTTTCAAAATATCCGTCATAAATTGTACACAAAAACCTCTGACCTTACGGAAACAAATTATGAAACATACAACCTTGGGTATACATGTTGTACATCCCGTGTGCCGAGAAAAAGAGTACACGCGAATGTTTAAAACTTTTTCACATCTCACAAGTTCCGATTTTTTTTATAACCACTATTGCAACGGGTCGAACAGTTGACATCTGTCGTGGACGCCAAATGGCTGCACTTCGCAAAGGTAGAACCTACGCAATTATGTACTGGAAACTGCAGACCACACTATCCCGTTCCTCCCCGCCACACCTTCACCAACAAACACCACACTGAAGTATTAACTGGCCTGTTCTGTGCTGACTGTTATCGGCTGTGGCAACAAATCGGGGCAAAAACCGTCGTTTAACTTTTCAACAAGTGATTCGTTGGCGTAGCGACTTTCAATTATTAGACGCGACGTGCGATCCACGGAAGCAGAACAGCAGCCCAAAGTTCCGCGCCCAGGGACACGCGGTCGTTTAGAAGTTTACAGGAACCAGAAAAATAAGCGTTTACTTTTCGGGAACAAGCAACAATTATTTAAGCAACTGTACCTTCGAGTCACTTTTGAACTTTCCCCCCCCCCCCCCCCCCCCCCCCCCAGGGTCCGGAAGTATGGGCGAAAATATTTTTCCGCCACTTTGAGTGTCTACAAAATATTTTGTCAATTTAGACCCTACCAAACATGTTTGTGGTGAGCACCAAATATTTTGCAGTGTTCAATAAATTGTTTGTTGGTGATTACAAAATAATTAACAATCCAACAAAACGTTTTGTGGCCACTGCAAAATATTTGGTGTTCACCACAAAATTATTTGGTTCAGTCTAAATTGACAAAATATTTTGTAGCCACTACAAAACTGTTTTTTCTGTGTGTTGTGTGGCAGTAACCTCGTTCTGATTGGCGCAGTTCAATAAGAGACGCATGTATTCAAAGATATGTCAACAATCACAAAGCAATGATGCATATACGCACGTAAGGCGTAGTAACAAAGTGATGCCAAAATCTTTTCACGAAAACTACCGGCGCCTACTTATCTGACACTTCCTGTAGAGCGCTGAGCTAATAACAAAACAAGAACTAAGTGCAGGTCCAGTCATGAAATAAATTTGCCAAGCAGCCAATGAACTGCTGTTTCCTTGAGGTAGACCTACGAGTAGAGAAACCGAGATATTTTTCCCATCTCTAAAAAATTTAACTTCGGGGTTTAGTCAACTTCATTTTATAAACCAGCAGAGATACGCCTTATGGGCTAGAGATAAAGGCTTACAAACTCGAGCAATAGTTTTATGTTCAAGTGATTGAAACCACTATTTGTTTTATATTATAGAATGTACTGTTTCTATTACTATGTTCCTATAGTGCTTTGTACACGTCTATGTCTCTTTTCTCAGTTTATACCAGTTGATGGATACGGAGTGGTCGTCAGGCTCCCGGAGAAACTGCAAATAAACAACGTAACCGTAACCGATTTTATATCTTTAACTTAAATCCTTTAGACGTCTTTTATCGATTGGAACATTAGAAACTTGATGTACAGATATATTACAACACAAGAAGATGTTCCTATGAAATAACAATTACCAGTTATTCAAATAACAGCCTCGAAATAAAAACCAAGAATGTCAAAGACGATGCAAAAATATTTTACAACATACAAAACTATTTACATAGCAATACAGTAATTACTTAGGATAAAGAACAGTGTCGTAGGTATCAAAGAACTTCCAATCAAAACTTTTACTCAAAAATTCAGAATCATATGTTTCAAGACCAGTAGCGATATAAATGTTACCATTTTGTTTACATTAACACAAATAATTGCAATGCGAAATATTCTAAGTAATGTTATACTTACAAATAAATACTGTTTACTGCTATACTCTTAAGTTTGCGGACAAAGCAGCAACATTGCCAACGTTAAAAAAAGAGCACGGTAATTTTTGGCCAGCTCGTAACATCGATATTACTAGCTGAGTTGATCATTACATTTAGTGCGATATGTGGCGAGTATGCAACAATAATATGTGGCGAGTAAAAACAATGCTATGTGGCGAGTATGAATCAATGATATGTGGCGAGTATGGATCAATGATATGTGGTGAATATGAACCAATGATATGTGGCGAGTATGAATCAATGATATGTGGCGAGTATGAATCAATGATATGTGGCGAGTATGAAGCAATGATATGTGGCGAGTACGAAACAATGATATGTGGCGGGTATGAAACAATGATATCTGGCGAGTATGAAACAATTATATGTGGCGAGTTCGAATCAATTATTTGAAGCGAGTACGAATCAATATTATATGTGGCGAGTACGAATAAATGATATGTGACGAGTATGAATCAACTATATGTGGCGAGTATGAATCAATGATATGTGGCGAGTATGAATCAATGATATGTGACGAGAGTATGAAGCAATGATATGTGGCGAGTATGAATCAATGATATGTGGCGAGTACGAAACAACGATATGTGGCGAGTACGAAACGTGGCGGGTATGAAACAATGATATGTGGCGAGTATGAAACAATTATATTTGGCGAGTACGAATCAATTATATGTGGCGAGTACGAATCAATTATATGTGGCGAGTACGAATCAATTATATGTGGCGAGTACGAATCAATTATATGTGGCGAGTACGAATAAATGATATGTGGCGAGTATGAATCAACGATATGTGGCGAGTATGAATCAATGATATGTGGCGAGTATGAATAATTGATATGTGGCGAGTACGAATCAATGATATGTGGCGAGAATGAATCAATGCTATGTGGCGAAAATGAATCAATGCTATGTGGCGAGAATAAATCAATGCTATGTGGCGAGAATGAATCAATGATATGTGGCGAGTATGAATCAATGATACGTGGCGAGCATGAATCAATATGTGGCGAGTATGAATCAACGACATGTGGTGAGTAAGAAGCAATGATATGTGGTGAGTATGAATCTATGATATGTGGCAAGTATGGAACAATTATATGTGGAAAGCATGAATCAATGATATGTGGCGAGTATAAATCAATGATATGTGGCGAGTATGAAACAATGATATGTGGCGAGCATGAAACAATGATATGTGGCGAGTATGAAGCAATTATATGTGGCGAGTATGAAGCAATGATATGTGGCGAGTATGAAGCAATTATATGTGGTGAGTATGAAGCAATGATATGTGGTGAGCATGGAGCAAGTATGGAATGCAAGAGCAGGAGGAACAGAGGTAATATGAAAACCCCGTAACATATTACATACACTAAAATAGGGACCGACCCCATCGGGAATCGAACCCGTATCGCAGATGAGGAAGACGAATGGCCTTGACAACTACAACGCAAAACCCTCAGGTACATACCGTTCCAACAACACAAATTCTGTTGAGGCAAAGGACATTTTTTATCAAGAGAAACCAATGCAAAGTACATAAATTTTTTCTTTAAAATGTATCGTAATAGTAATAAAATATTGGGTTACCATTATAATAGTCTCACATAGTAGAGCAACTCTGAGTTTTCTTAACAACATACTGTTGTTTCAAAACATCACTTGTAGCCAAAAAAAAAAAAATTAATTTTGAAATAAAAAACCCTCACTAAAGAAAAAAATTATTGAGAAAAAAACAGCGCCTGTCGTATGGTTATTTTTCGAGGCGTTTTATTTGCTGTAGGAAAAAAATGTCTATGTATACATCAAAATTTATTATGTCGTATGCGTCGCACCCCTAATACTATATCAACATAAATGAAAAATAGAAATATCTTGAGTTAACTTATGTAGGTTGTGAAATAGTGGATAATTTTCTCTATCTAATGCAATATTAACACAATCAAGAAAATACATTTCTAAAATAAGAACAAAAGTTTTCTTCTTAGTATGTTTGCCAAGTAGCCTAACAGTAGGGTGTAATAACTAGTGCAAGACTAAAACTTCTGCTATTCACGTTGCGTGGCGATAAACCACAAAAGTTATGTTTCAGTGCAATATGAACATATTGTTTGTTGTGTTAATACTACACTGCAACCATCTAAAAATATGTATGTACGTATGTACGTACGTACGCATGTATGTATGCTTGTTAAATTGCAAAATTATATATTTTGAGTTATGTTGGTATTGCAGTGGTGCGATATGAACGGTGGGTGTATGTATACGTTAGAAACGAGGACTTCCAACACTGTAGGGATTTTTCCCAAGGCGGCCGATCAACTGCGGGCTATCTATAGCCAAACAATAGCGTCGGGAAAAATATCCAACATTTACGTGCCGTGCGGGTT
This sequence comes from Medauroidea extradentata, assembly GCA_003012365.1. NCBI lineage: Eukaryota > Metazoa > Arthropoda > Insecta > Phasmatodea > Phasmatidae > Medauroidea > Medauroidea extradentata. Next base: position 8,495 of record PNEQ01115825.1, read on the forward strand.
GCCTGCAGCGCGGGTCCTGGCACAGGAGCCAGTGGCAGGGTGAGGGGATGAAAGAGGTAGGGGTAGTGTGAACAGCTCTCGGGCAGGTGTCCGGTTCTCTTAGCTGATTGCCGCAGGGAGCAATTGGACGACAAGTGTAGCGTCGTCCCACCAACCTACCTTCTCTACCCTGACTAGGTCGATATTACCGCTCGCAGGTTACCTGTTACATCTCCTGGTCCTCTGGCCCACCCCGCAGCTGCCAGTGTTAACGCCTGAATGATCACGAGGGGGAGAGTTCCTGGGAGCGGATGGTCTCGACAAAAGGCGCCACATATGTATGAGCTGCGACGCTGAATATGTATAGGCGTAGCATGTATGGCTAGAATTTATACACGGCTTCCCTGGAAATTTGCAATACGTAGTATGCAATATAAACATAGCGCAGTCCTTAAAACGTTAATGGTGACGAGATTACATTTACAGTATAATTATTGAAACTGACAAGAGTACAATCATAAACAGAACAGTTTTTCTGGACATATGCCAATGCGGGAGAATGTTGCCGTATGGCAGAAAATCCCCCCCCCCTTTTTTTCCCACAAAAAAAACCACAGGAAGAAAAGCCAGTAGCTGTAGTCAACAGACATAAAACATACAGATAATTCCTGAAAGGAATATAGTCATATCCCCGAAGACGACACAAGGACGAAAACAGATTGAAAACAACACAAAATTAATTCCTAAGTGGAATATAGTTGACTGTAGAAATATATTTTTTGTCATCTTTCTTTGTTTTTTTGTTTTATTGTGGGTTTATCTGCAATGTACAATCCTTGAAATCGGCAAGAGGACAATCCTTGAAATCGGCAAAAGTACGATCATTGAAAATGTCTAAAATTTTTAGATTTAAGGATCATATTAAAAAGGTTCATGAATTTCAAACATGAATGAAAAAGTAGTATGCTCAACGTGCTAAGTCAGTGACCCCCCTTCACGTACGAAACAAAGTTTACTACAAAAAGATTCCTCAGTCTGTTGGGACAAAAGGAGAAGAAGTTGTATGTTATCTACGATCAAATATACTTCATGTATAGTATGTCGGGTAAACCTACCCTACTACGTAATACTAAGGCTTCGAACTTCAGTACCAGAAATATGTTAAATATTTGAATTGTGATCTTATATTTGATACATTTGTCACATATTGCCGAAACTATACATTACTGCCCTCTGTCGGTAACCTAGTGAACTATTTGTACTGATCCTTCCCAGTTTTGTGAAGCCAGACAAGTGATTAATCACGATATTTAGGTATATCACGATATATGGTCCGTTTACCCTATGTCCTGTAACACATAACAACACACATATATGAGGGTATCTGAACGAGGCGGACGGTGTGTAATAAAGTTAGTATTGAGGATGAGCACGACTACAAGTGTTTCACCAAATAATACAACACGGAGACCAACCTACGTCTATACAACTTAGTGACAGAATAAGCTTACTGGCAGTCTCCTAGGTCATTACCTGCATTCCCTCCCTACTTCACAACCAGCCTCGGTAGCGTGGTCGGTTAGGCGTCCGGTCTACGGTGTAAGAGGTCCTGGGTTCGAATCCCGGCTAGGCATGGATGTTGTGTTGTACCTTCAGCTCACTTTATCTCACTTCACCCGCTTAATACCTCGTTGTAATTTGGCCGTAAAACCATCTCACCTCACCTTCAAACTTTATATTTGTGGGATAAAAATATAAATAACATGAATAAAGTATACAGAAATTCCGTAAGCCTGTAAAGAAAATTAATAAATAAAAATTATTTCCAACTATGTTTTAAGTAATTAATTCCTATTCTGGTGTCTTTACTACAATTGTAAGGGATCTGTGAGGGCACTGCACAGCCCTCCTAACTGTTTATAAATAGTTGGAAACGAGTTTGTTTGCTAACACCGCGTGGACGTCAATAAATTAATACAGTAACGTTACTTATGGACGTTACTAACATTATGCCGGAGGAGAGCAGTTCTTTATTGGTACTTCCAACGTATGTTTTCTTTCGACACACTTCTTCCATTTTACGTAGCGGCTACGATATATCCGATCCGCGCACGTGGATTTGTACTGCCAAAACTGCATATTTACAAGCCGGAAGTATGGTAACTGCCCCATACTGCATATAGGTTAATTACATCCTTAACATTTTAGGTAGATTTTTTTACAGTACAGAGGTGTGGCTCAGTTGACTCTGCCAATGTGAATAAGGTTACTGCGACATTACACGTCACTAGCATTAGTTATAGAGGCTATTCGTACTATTAAGAATATCTATATCCTCACCATTATTCTCGCAAACAAAGAGCTTCACGACTTTTTAATACAGTAAATTCTTCTTGTATTGGTCACAGATCCGTGTGGTCGGTCTGTATCCACGAATTACCTTATCCGTTACGTCCGCTTCGCTATTGTTTCATCTTTAATAAAACTTTTCCCGTAAACTAACAGCCATTGTGAATTTTCACCAAAATACCAGATTCACTATAACCACAATCAGCATCCACGAACTACCTTCACACCATATCTTAAAGAATTGGTATTACTCATAATGCTGAAATTTTCTACACACGTTTCCGATTCAAGATTCTAGCAAGAATTATTTTAAACAGTATACCATGCATTACGCACATTATATCTTAATAAGTAAAAGATAATTATGGAACACTTGCACATTAAAAAATTTTGAGATAGTAACTGTCCCTTGCCTTTTGAAGAAAGTCATGTAGCATTCAGTAACAATATATTGACCGCGATCCGTTGACTTATTGACGCGCACTACGCGATCGTGCGGTAAATAGTTTCAGGACTCGTAACCGCAATATGGAACGGAACAGTCGGCGCGCTCGTTTCGGTCCGTTAGTATTCAGTTTCAAAACAAGACGCAAACACGTGGCTAAATGACGAATAAACCAAGAATAGAACACGACGTGGCAAGATATGTACTTAAAGCAATGATCTTTCATTTATTTCAAACAATTGCAAATAACTCTAATATTTTTTAACCAGCAAATGCTTTGAAAAAAAAATATGAGACTGTGTACAGTCAAACAATATACAATTTTGCCAGAGCGCTTTTTATAATAATGTACCGTTTGACAGCAAAAAAATTATTTTGATACATTTTGGCTTATTTTGGCCACACAACATATGATATTTCAATGGCAAAAATCTAAAAATCCGTTTGGTGTGTTTCGACAGAAAAATTCAGATACAGACGATGATATGTAAGTGTTAAGTCGTAAGAATGAATTAAAAAAAAGGGGGGGGTTAATTTGCGTTAAAAAAATACATTCGAAACCACAGAAAAACTAACGAGCGAGGCCTTAACGGCCTCGCCTACCACGCGGTTAAAATGTGTTGCAGTGTGTTCGTAAATACGTTTTTTTTTAAAGAAACTCTTCAACATATGCCCAGTATGTCTATGTAAGAAAAGAAAACCACACGATAACTCGAGAGTCGTTTCAAAGCATCATGTCGATTAGAAAAATCATTTCAGAGCTCCTCAAAATCGCTAAAAACAGATTTTCCAACCTGTTTGATAGGAAAAACTACTAACGGGATTCGTAAGAAACTACTCTAGGAGCATGCAATGGACTTAGCTTAAGAGGGCGTGGCACATAATTCAACGCTAAAAGCATTAATCTATAACTGTAGGTTTCTTTAAGCCAATTTGCAAAAATTAAACAATAGCAATCCTAGACAATATTTTTAGCAAACGTTTTAAACAAAATTGTTTCCAGTGTTACGAACTTCTAAGGCACAATCTCTGACGCCGGAACCTCTTGCATTTAACTGCGGCGCAAGAGATCACGCGTAACATACGAGAAATTCTGGATAAATATTTACTCATAAAGTTGGCAATTAGCGTTATCTAGGATTGTAATTGAGTATTTTATCCATATTGGCTTTGAAAAAAGCGTAGCAATCAATTTATGTTTTCAGCGTTTATTTATCTACGACGCCCTCTTAAAACTTTTCACTAATTAAAAGATGGGATCACACCTGAAAGTGTCAGTCAGGCGAGTGATCTACGATACCACTGCACGCCGTACAGTGTCTTGCGGTAGAGGCGATACCGCACCAGATGAGCCGATCAACATCGCCCTTGGCGCCGTGCCTCACTCACACAAACACACGACCAGTACGCGGGAGACTTAATAGAGAAATTATATTTTGTAAACATTAACTATGTAAAAGGATCTAGCGGATACAACGGCATAACCTAGATCATCAATGTGTTTTCAAGATATAAACTTACTATAGATTCCTGCATCTTATATTCTATCATTGCTTGCTTTTTCTGGAAGGATAATTTAATAGGCTGTTACTGGACCCATTTTGTATATTTTAAGAAACCAATAAACCACAATATCAAATAATAACCCACAAACAATCGACGCAGTGTGTAAATGTGACGTCATCGAATGAAACACTTTGCCTCCGCCCACATGCAGTGGATGTCCAAGATGCGAATGAATTACTGTGACGTCACACTCGCATCGTGCGCCACAAGCTGCCAACGGAATTGCGCACGAAATGTTTCGTGTGCATCACGCTTTCAATGGAACACAGCAATTATGTATAAAAGCCCAGAATCATAAACGGTAATGCTCCAACAGAGATGTACTCAGAAACTCCCCTGACAAATCAGTTATGATACAAAAATAGTCAGTAATTTCTGAATGAGAAATGTTGCGGCTTCCCAAGTATCGGAATGAAATAAGAAGTTCTCTAGGCTCTGTTTGGTCATTATATTGAGTAATTTTTTTCGCTTTTTTTGAATTTCTGATAAGTAAAATGTTAAATCTGCTACTATACCGAAAATTATAATTACCTTGCGCTATAGTACAGGCGTTACAGTTTAGCTGTTGACGTCAAATTTACCCCGCAATCAGTGAGAAATTTATTTATATTGCAACGAATCAGCGCTCTCGAAGGCATTGGGCCGAGCGACCTGACGAGCCAGCCACCTTACCCTCCCCTGCTCGCTACCTACAGCCCCGGCCACGAGACGGCGGACTGCGCCCCTTCTCCTCCCCCCATCTTCCCGCCCTAGGCGACGTAGGCCACTCTGGCCTGACTGACGTCATTGGCTTTCTAAATGGGCAAGCACCTGTCAGTCATCCGGAATAAGCATTTAGCTCGGACGTAACTAAATGTTATAGCAACACCTATAACATTCAGCTTAGATCAACCAGCATGGCCGACGAGCTCTGAGAATATTCTGGACGTCGTTGCAGGCGACTATAAACACCGGCCCACTGCGAGCGGAGACCGAGTGATTGCGGCGTTCGTTGGTGAGTGTTCACGACGAACCTGGCAGCGAGGGACGAGCAGGGACCCGGAGATCGAGGAGAGGCTACGGAGGTGAGGGTGACAGTGACACTCTTCGAGTGGTGTAAGTGTGTGAGTGGACGAACAGGAACTGTAGCTGTGCATTGTGAGACATTTCTAGATAGAAACCTATGTGGTCGGAGGACTGATTTGAGAGAGTGAGACTTTATAAATTATAGACTAGAGTAGTTAAATTAGGCTTTTAGGGAGATTACCTGTATCTATAAGTGTTTCATTGAAAAGGGTGAATCGCATATGTTGTATACTTAATGTAGAGTGTTTATAGAGATTGTAATAAAATTAAGAACTTTAATTAGCTAAGCCCTCCATCCCAAACGAACCTGGTTGCGCCCAGGACAGCAAGGTGATACAATATTAATAACTGGTCAGATTGATTTCGATTTATTTATACATTATCAACTCAATCTCCATGGCAGTACTGTAGCGCAAAAGAAAACATAATTTGTGGTAAAATCTCAGATTTTAACATTTATCTTCTAAAATGTCAAAAAAGCTAAAACATAACAAATTTCAATATGGCGACTGGCCGAGGCGTAAGTAAGAATTGGCAGAGACATCAAATGAGCCAGGAATACAATCACCAAGTACTCACCACTGAAGCGAGTTCAAGGACGCATCAGCTTCACTCACCTGAAACAAAGAAACAACGAAAGCATGATTATCAGCGATCCGGCAAAACGGATAACATTAAAAAAGTAAATTATTACAATGCAGCACCCGTAACCCAGCTGCTTCCAACATCTGCAGGAGAACGAAAACACCTGTTACAAAAATACATGCCACTCATAATCAAAAATACAGACGTTCGGCAGTCGCAGATTATTTTTGCCAAAAAATATTCTTGAACCAACTTGCTTACGTGGCCATCTTCAGGTCTGCTTCGTGGTTATTTGCAGAGTGCAGAGGCGTCGCTCACTTGACTGTGCCAATCAGAACAATATTACTGTGTCAACTAACGCCTGTGGTTAGTGGGTAGAACCCCAAGCCGCCGAGAGTTTAAACATCCAATCACTGACCACGAAGCAGAATTGCAGCTGTGCACATAAGGCACTGAAACAAACTGTTGCAATTTTTTTTCACCGAAGATCAATGATTCTAACAAGCGGTATATATTGTGATGTGCCACCACGCTTATCACATTCATGATTTTTGTACATTAAACTGGCTAACAACGGCTTATTAACACTGAAAAAAATACTTATTAGTCACTGCAAAATATTTTGTTAAAATAGACCTTACCAAATTTTTTGTAGTGATCACAAACAAATTTTGCTGTCCCCAATGAAGTTTTGCGGTGACTACAAAAAAAAATGTTGTAGCCCACTAGAAAATTATTTTGTGAGGTCCATATTGACAAAACATTTTATAGCCACCACGAAACAGTTTTTTTTTTTGTGCAGAGTTCATATCTGCAAAAATACCAATTGGTTTGTAAAACATACTAAAAATGCGTCGGGCTTTAAAAGCATACTTCCAATGACCAAAATGATATGGTCATCACTTAACTTTTTAAACGCCATGGCAAAGTTGTAACCCTTCGCAAAAATGTAATTAAAGCAAAATTTTGTAAAATATCAGTGAAAGGTATGACTAAAGAAATTACATATCAAAATTTCTATTGTATGTTTTTGTTATTATTTCTTAATTAATGGGGTAACATCCCACCATCATAGCCTATATATGTGAGAGTTTTCAATCATGGCACTTAAAGAGTTTAAATCCCACAGAGAAAAGAGCAACAGTAAAGCACTGCACGCCAGTAGAGTGACCTGCACGTAAAGTTAAGGCCCCATTGATTTTCTGTATAAAGCACACAAATGCATACCCATATATAATAAATACAAATATTCAAAGTCACATAAGATTGTTTATAAAAAGAGAAATGTGAAGATCGCGGTAAATGTTGACAGTTTTCTAGGCTCCAGCCCAATGTACTGTACATAACATTAGAGGTGTTGTAGTATTGATATCGGATATCGTTTATATCAAGCACTTCTTCTCTCTCCAGCAAACCCAGTCAGAAATGTAAATCTTTAAAGTGGGTGATTTGTCGCAAACCTGTTCACATGGGACACAAATTGCAAGGTTACATAATAGCATAAAGATACTACCCTTTTACTGAAGATTGTGTTCACTATAAATACTTTAGTGGTTTTCTAGTCTCTCTCTATTCATACAATGTGTAATGATCAGAAAGGGTTGTTAGTGGACGAGCTTAGAAGTACAACAGCCAAATAATGTAAGATGTGAAGGCAGTGGAAGATAACGACATATTCACCTGAGAAAATAAAGAAATGCACGGGCGAATGTTCTGCCAGTAAAAGCAGGTTGTGTATGGGGAATTACGGTGACGCACAGTTGACACAAGCAAGCTGAGAACGGAAACGGAAAAGGCACGGGGGAAAAGCACGTGGTTATTTATGTAGCGAGATAACATGCCGACACAGTTCACAAAGAAGTGGGAGAAGAGTACAGTAAACAGAGGGAGGTAATTGAAAGATAAATAAGGCAGCAAGCAACGTGGTAATGGGAGACTGGAGCGTAGAAGGAAAGTGAGAGAAGGAAACACGAAAGGGTGCTAGATAGCAACGATTCGCGTACTGGGAAAATGAACGAGAAAATGGATTGGTAAACTTCTGAAAAGAAGATTGGGTCGTTACTGGCAAACAGGCGCTATAAAACATCACAAAAGGCGCCCGCGTGTATCTCGGGAAAAACGCCAAACACAATTTAATCTTGTCGTGGTTTAAGTTTTCTTGTTTAAAAAAAATGGATAACTTTACGGATTTTTTAAAGTTTCTACACGCATAAGAAAACGTCAATATTAGTAGGTTTATGTGTGGATATAACAAACGCCAGTAACGTAACCTCAAAGTGTTGGAAAGTGTGCGGTGTTGAGCATGACTATTCACTACATCAGATGGGTCGAACAGGCGGCTCGCGGACTGCATATAGCATGCAAGTGATTTTTAATGACCCCAGTACCTTAAAAGTCCAAAAATATTATAATTGTTTGAAGCAGACCTTCACAAAGTTCAGGCCAAACAGTATGTCGCAGCCCGCATGATGCTCCCTACCAATGAAAAAGATCCACACAAGTGAGTCTGACATGCCTGCACTACACTGGGGTGTATGTGGAACTAAGGTGTATATTGATCTATTACACTGGTATAATCCATAGATAGAGACACTGGAAAATCGCGGGAATAGTTGACTATTTGCTACTTTCCAACATGCTGTACATAACACTGAATGTTTTGTATCTATACTGGCTATGGTTTATTTGAAACATTGTTTCTCTCTTCAACAAACCCACACTGAAAAAAAAAAAAAAAAAAAAAAAAACTTATTAGTCACTGCAAAATATTTTTTTAAAATGGAGCTTACCAAATTTTTTTTTGTAGTGATCACAAAAAAATTTTGCTGTCCTCAATAAAGTGTTGCAATGACTACAAAAAAATGTTGTAACCACTACAAAAAAATTTGGTAAGGTCCATTTTAACAAAATATTTTGAGTGACCAATAAGTATTTTTTTTCAGTGCAGTTAGAACTGTACAGCTTGAACACGCAGCGTGTGTGATTCGCCACAAAACTGTCCACACGTGTCACAGTTAATATACTATAGTTTATTGGAGACTATGCTAAACATTTTCGCGGTTTTCCAATCTCTCTATCCATAGCCTGTAGCGTACAAAAAGCAAGGTAGGGCCTACAAATTGTCCAGTAATACACCCCGAAGTTTGACCACTGCCACACGATTCATAGTGACAGTCAAGATTTCCTGGCGAAAATATTTCTGCTTATGTCAGTGATAGGATGTTTTAACTGTCACTAGTCTTGGGATTGTACTGGCAAATCACAGACGTATGGTACCACAATCGTCTTACTCTAATTGGTGCAGTCAAATGAGATGCGTGTCTGAACAAAGACACGCTGCCAATAACCATGACGTAGAACTGCCGATGCTGCAAAAATAATTTCGCGACAAAATCGTGGCTCGACTCATAGTTGACAGCCCGTGCTAATACCGCACGCCTTGGAACACAACCACGCTGCGCCACTGAAACACATTATTGATGTTGTTTCACTAGATGCCCCGATAAACGTTGTTTTGTCACATAAATAACTTATTGTAAGTGTGTAAGGATGTGGTATATAAGTGGAAGAGGTCTAATAATAAATAAATTAATAAATAATAATAATAGAGCAGCGACACCTGGTGGGGATAGACTGGTATCAGCTCGTGGGGATAACTGATCAATTATCACTTACAAAGTTATCGACCGGGTTCTAAAATTATTAAATTAAAAATATTTACTAAACAACAGCACTTGGGAGTATAAAAAATAGATAAAAACCTATTCGCAGACCTACCGAATGTATATACAAAATTTCATTGAAATCGGTTAAGCCGTTCCGGAGGAGTATGGAAACCAACACTGTGACACGAGAATTTTATATATTAGAAGATCACTGGGATAAAACACACTATACGGCTAAGAGATAATTATTATTTTCCATGATTAGAGACACTGGAAAATCGAGAAAATATTTAACATAGTCTCCAATAAACTGTAGTATCTCAATCGTGACACATGTGAACAGTTTTCTGGCAAACCACACACGTTCTGAGTTACAACTGTACAATTATAATTGGGCCTGTTGAAGAGGGGCACGGTACTTCATTTAAACTATAGCCAATATAGGTACAAAATCTTCAGTGTTATATATAGCATGTTGGAGCCTAGCAAACAATCAACTTTTCTCGCGAATTACCAGTGTTTCTACCCATGATCTACACTTCTGGATGACACAAATAAACAAAGACCATATAAGCTAGCGGTCAATGGCTCACAAGGTCGCCAACTCTCTAAGACTATATTTACTTTCATTTACAATAGAAACAACTGCAATATGAAAGAGAATTTTTGGCTCAGCATATATTATGCAACAAAATTAATTTCACCATTATAATAAAATGCCAATGTTAGTTTATTTACTTTTATTTAACGAAAAAATGCCAAACTGATGTGCGATATGCTACCCGATCTCCTTAAAGCTAAAAAAAATTACTATCACGGAAACAGTACGTACAAATTATCACGGCCTTAGTAAATAGCCCTACACACTGATAACCAACTACGAATCTTCTTAATTTAAACAAATACTTAAATATTCTCTCATGCTGTATTAGTTGCTAAAAAACCGAACAAAGGATTCTAAAAATAAACAAACATACTACCGGTATATGCTAATTTTTTGTAAAATACAAATGTCTAAATAGTATTTGATAAAGTAAAAAAAAAAAAAAAAAAAAAAATCGACAACGTTTATAATACGGCAAAATTCTTTCCACAAATTTCACCAAGGATAGTCAAACATTTAATTCATTGACTTGATCAACTATACGGATTCATTACAAGTCGCTCTTTTTAACACTGATTACTCATTAAAATAATTGCATTGCTGCACGCTACATAGGCATAAAGATGTTTGCAGGCATTCGCGGCTATTGTTGATATTAATATATCTTGGCTTTCGGAGGTTGAGCCATGTCGCAGTGGTAGAAGATACCGTTGTTTCACCTCGCACTGCAGCAGGCATATTTAGGGTTGAGATATTAACTGACGTACAGTGGAAAGGCCAGCACAATTTATAGCGAGCTCACGTCGAACAATGTGCAATCAGCGTCTCTTCGCTGGTCGCCGGGGGTTTTATTTTACTCTACATTTTCGACGCACCAAATGGCGAGCTTCATCTGCTCGAGAGCAGGGTAACCCGGGGTAGAGCGAGAGGGTCACTCTCGTGACTTATTGAACGCCTTAAAAAAACTTAACTGGTCTAATTATGCTCGCTTCGAGCTGAAATTTTGCGCTCACTATATCCTTGAGATTTGCTATCATCGCCTTTGGTGTGCATTTCACAATGACCAGAGTTGTAAATTAATTAACAGGGCATGGGGAGTGTGGCCGAAGGCAGGGTGAATGTTGATACTGATACTGTTAGCCCCTTCATAGATTAAGTAAAAGCACCTCACTACGCAGGCAAGATAAGACGCTGCCGCGTAGAAGCAGAGCATTGCAAGTTATCATATTTTAAACTTAAATGTAATTTCCCTAAAATAATCCGAAATAACCCGAAACTAATTAACACTAACCCAAACAATTCAAACTAACCTAATCTAATTCAAACTAACTAACTAATTAACTAATTCAAAATAACCTAAACTAATTCTAACTAACTAACACAAACTAATTAACACTAACCCAAACAATTCAAACTAACCTAATCTAATTCAAACTAACTAACTAATTAACTAATTCAAAATAACCTAAACTAATTCTAACTAACTAAACCAAACTAATTAAAATTAATCTAAACTAATTTGAACTAAAACAAACTAATTTCAATTAACTCAAAACTAATTTGAATTAGCCCAAACTAATTTAACCTAACCCTAAATAATTTAAAACTAAACTAAACCAAACTAATTTAAATTAACCCAAACTAATTTGAACTAAACTAAACTAATTTTAACTAACCTAAACTAATTGTCACTAGGGCAGGGGAAAGGAGACAGACCTGCGCAGAGCAGAACAGAGTCGTGCAACACAAAGTGAACAACCAATAAGGAGAGAGGACGAACACAGCCCCAGCCACTTATGGTATTATGACACCTCGAGAGCAGACCTCTCGAGTGGACACAAGCGCCTGTGTACCATGAACGATAACTACATATTGTGATTTATCGTGAAAAATGTAGACTGTTTGCTAGGTTCCAATGTGCGAGTCAAATGTTCTTATTCCGTTATTCGAGTTCACACATGAGACAGGCTGTGTCACCTATTTTGTTCAAGTTATTCAATTTTGTATAGTAAATTAAGGGTGTAACGTATTATTGATAATGTTTCTTTAGAGAAATATTACAGTTCGGGATTACAAGCGTATTACTGGCCTATGTTACTAACTAGAATGAGTTATTTAGTCTTTACTACATAGTGAAAAGTTTTTTTTTAAATTTTATATAGCTGAAGTGTTTCGTAACTGCACAATAGAATTTCTAAAACTATGTACGTAGTGAAGGGTAATGTAATTAGCCACGGCCATATTGAAATATTTTCAAATAAATCTTCCCAATTTTCGAATCATCGGGAAATTAAGAAAACTTCAGCACGATTAGGGACACGCTCTTAAACGGGCCAATGAGAGTACTGGTTCGCTGATAATTGTTTGTCATCATTTGAACCGTTGCAAGCGTCGTCGTCCATCATATAAGTCACGACGTGGTGGATCGCTTTGGAGACTAGCTGCGGCACTAATAATTCACGCGATTTTCCACTTTATCTAACGACCACGTGACTTGAAACCCTACAATGCCAGGCGACGGAAGTGCAATGAAATGGGGGAACGGGAACACCTCGAGGAAATCCTTCTTACAACTTAGAAGTCCGCCACGTTTCCCACGTGCGAAAAATCTGTGATTGACCCCGCTGGGAAATCGAACCAGGTGGGAGGCGGGCGCTCTAGCCACTACGCACTACCACAGTTGTTAGTGAACAAGTTCAGGATTCAGGAAGAGAAAAGGATGAGGGAAGCGTGCTGGAAATGAAGGGGTTGGTACGCGTAGTTCGGAAAAAAGGGGGGGTGGGGGACTACAATCCCTGTATTGCAGAATGTTGTGGCGTATCAGAGCGGCATATCCACCACATAAATATTCATGCCGTCCAACCCGCCACTGGACTTATTTCTGTAACCTGTCATCAAAATGCCATTACTGCTTCTTAATTTGGGAAATTGTACCCGAAAGGTCTGTGTGATCCACGGGGAAAAAAATATACAACAGCAGTCACGCGACTTTTGTAACATAAGCATATCACGTAGTAGTTTTCTATGCGACCTGGATTATACCCCAGGTCATAAATTTGAATACTACTTTGCCGGTCCACAAATGCTTCGGGCAATCATAGGTATTTAATCTACGATACATCCTGATATTTTGGTCCTGGATAAAACTCTGACAAATGCTACTCAATTTGTATGTCAACAAGAATTTCTCGCTCGAACTCCCGATATCATAATACAGTTAAATCAAATTCTGACATATTTTTAGTCACATGCTTCTAAGAACGGGTTAAAAATATACGTTTGTATTTTATTTTTTTAATTTGCTAGCTTCGAAATATTTTACTACAACATTTATATAAATCATAATTTCCAGGCGTGGATGCTCCAAAACTACACAAAATTTATGATATACAAGACAGACGGTTGCAGCAGTGTGCAAGTCTTGCATAACGTACAACAAAAAGAATCTTAAGTAACAATCACATAAGGAATGTATGTTCATTACTTACTTTTTCCTCTTTGATCACGTAACATGAACATGCTATTTTATTTGTTGCGTTTTTTAACATTATAGACCAACAAAAATCTCAATCATAAATTTTTAGTTTGTTTGGAATTCAAATCGGTAGTCAAGTAATTAATTTTTATGAGATAAAGTTATCTTTTGGAAAGTTATTTCTTACCAGAAACATCGATAAATAAGTATCCGACACTAACATGCTAAGGATATTTAACTTAAAAACGTAACATGACTTACAGACATGCATTTAATTTCGTAACTTGTCATTACTAAATATAAAATAACTTTTATCAGGCAAATTTTAAACCAGATTTACGCCTTAACAAACCAATTTGACCTGTATATACCATAAATTACAGAGAACCGTCAAAACAGAAAAAAAGTCTGACCGCTCAGCAGCAATTCGTACGACTTCAATTTATCTTTCCTGGGAAACACATTTTTTTTTGCGGAACTATACTGCTGGAATGATGAGTCCTTCAACTGTGGACCTATTATTTTATTGGTGGAAAGACTGTACGAAAGTACAACGTAAACTACTCGATTTTGAGACTGGAAAGGCCATTTTTACCTATAACAGGGTGTCTACTGGTCTTATTTTCCAAAAATCAGTGACTTTTTAGTGACTTTCGGGGCCCATTTAGTTACAAATTTGGTACACTTTTTAAAACTAAAAAGTAACAAATTAAAATTGTTTGGATACAATCTTCTTCTCAGCATTTAATATTGTTAACCTACACAGCCTAAAATGCATAAACATGCTTTACAAGATCTGCCATGTCCTCCATCCCTCCACTTCCCACCACATCTCTTGGAAATGGCACTTGCCCAGCATCTTGTAAAAAACGCAACCACTGATTGGTCTACACAAAGTATTATTAATTTTTTTATCAGAAACACTGTCATGTTAATGAACAGCATCTACAACCACTGAGCCTTACAGAATGTAAAAACACGTAGGCCTACTTGAAAATATACACAAACAAATGCACAATTCACTGTAACTGTAACTAAACAATAAATCGCTAAAACATCAGTAGTATGCAGCTCCAGTGCAATGGACAGATATAAACACACATTCTGGATATTGTCCTGGCATAACTGTCACAGAATACGGCTTATTTCCGCTAGATTAAAGAAACATCATTACTACAGAGAAATTACTGTACAAAAATTTCCAAATATTGTTACGTCGGCCGTTTATTACTACAACGTAATTAGAAATAACATGACATTTCACAGAGCCTGCACATAAACAAAACAAACAATTTTGTTTCGCCTTCACATGTGTGCAAAGTCAATGCGGCACTTTCGGCAACTTAGATGGAGGCGTACGAAAAAGTGAGAGTCAGTCTTGCAGTTACGGCAATATTATTTTATTGATACATGTTTCTACTTACAAAATCTTGAATCCTCACTTAAAAGAAAAATAGAAGGGTAGATATGACGTCACCCTCAATGCCAAAACAATTTTGAAAAACCAATGCAACAGCTATAAAAATATTGCCGGCCTTGGAGGTTCTATGATACTCGTATGTAATATATAATACACACACGATTATCCTCGTAAATTTAATGCTGGTTGTTCTTGCTGGCAAGGTTAATTACTGTGTCAATGGTCCTATACTGTACTCGTACGTAAACAAGAATTTTCGTACGTATGATATTCATTAGACTCCCTGACTGTTGATCGATATTCGTTCCTCCCGTACTGACGAAGAAAACACCAGTCAGCCAAGCAAAGTAGAAAGCGTGGGAAAAAAAAACATCAGAGTCATTATCTCTGTCCAAAGGAAGTAAAAGTAAACAGAT
Source organism: Medauroidea extradentata (assembly GCA_003012365.1). NCBI lineage: Eukaryota > Metazoa > Arthropoda > Insecta > Phasmatodea > Phasmatidae > Medauroidea > Medauroidea extradentata. The sequence continues at coordinate 24,064 of PNEQ01115825.1, forward strand.
GCTCTTGCTGCATCTGCGAATCAAATCAGTTTTACGCATACAACAAAGAAAATCGGTGCCCTTATTCCTAATTCTGTGACTTTTCGGTGACTTCCGTGACCCTACACCAAATTCCATGACTTTTTGCGACTTCTGTGACTTCCGTGGCCAGTAGACACCCTGTATAATGAAGGACAGAAATATTACTTTCGAAGGGTGTGGTGATGTCTTAAAAACTTCTCTGACGTTACATAAAAAAACGTGTTTTCTTTTTGCAGACAACATTACAAACACATATGATACTTTTGAAGATATATATACGGATTTCGATCCTGCTCCATAACATTTTAACAATCATCTAGACAAACGCCTCTTAAGTTTTGCACTGGTTTCGAAAATATTTTTTAAAGCGAATTAATACACATATAAAAAATTCAATTCTGGCAGTTTTAACACTTATATATTATAGTTTGTGAATTTTTCTGTTGCAATTCACCAAACGGATTTTTAGAATTTTGCCACTTAAATAGCACATATTTTGTTGTCAAAATTAGCCAAAATTAAGCAAAATAATTTTTTGCTAGCAAACGGTATGTTATTTAAAAATAACTCTGTGGCAAAATTGTGTATCGTATAACTGTACACAATTTCCTCAAAGCATTTGGTTAAAAAAAAATATTCCGAGTTATTTGCAATTGTTTGAAATAAACGAAAGATCATGGCCTTAATCGACATTTCCTACTGAAGACACATTTTTTATCATTTACAAATCATAAACAGGTATAATTGCACTGGACTGCTCCTGTAAAGTACATTATTAGTACACCCCAACAGATCTTCACAGACCTTAGAGTCAAGGGCAATAGTGTACGGACATACTTAATATACAGTCTTTCCCCACTACAAGCATTACTGAAGCCATTATCAATAGTTTTGATATTTCATACTGTAAATGTCAGTCCACTACGAATTTATACACTGCTGGATAGTAAATTGCTTCCATGTCATCTGGAATTTGCTCGAATACAAGAAAAAAAATGGGGCATTTCTTAAATTCCAACGAAGATCAGATAGCATGAAATCAATTTATTATCCAACAATGTAAAAAGCTGTATAAAACAAACATTTAGAGCATGAAATGTCAAAAATGTTGATACTCCTTCAGGAATTCTTGTAGTGAGAGAAAATACTATAAATTAAATATATCTGTGCACCTTTGCCCTTAAACAAATGCGTACAGTGAAATTGTAAGTGCTAACATGCCGAGTTTGCTAGAAATTAAATTATGCTGTCTATATGTATAGTTCCCCAGTACTGAGAGCCATGAAAAGAACAGAAACTCGTCACTTTATCTCAGAGACCTAAGGCATTTAACTGGCTTATTTAACTGTGTGTTTCATGAGAGCAACTTCACTTTACTACGTTCTCTATGCCACTGATCTTACGGACACTGCCTGCCCCAGTAACAACGAGAACAAAGAGAATTTAATATTCACTACCGACTCTTTTCTTCAGATACCGGTAAATTCATATTTGACTGGGTCCAATCATAGTTCTGGTGCACTACGACTGAACTGCGGTGATTCGTGTGTAAACAGCTGCCGTGACACACAAACAAACAAGACGCACAGCACTGATTTAGATGCCGCGGTGGCCGAGTGGTCAGACCATTTTCCTCCCACCAAGGCGATCCCGGTTCCACTCCCGGCGGGGTCGACCCCCGGATTTTCGCATGTGGGAATCGTGCCAGACGATGCCGTTGGTCAGCGGGTTTAGTCGGAGATTTCCCGTTTCCCCCGCCCTTTCATTCCGGTGCTGCTCCATACTCACAACATATCACCCCTCTCCAGCGCTAAAGATCTCGATGTTAAGCGCTGAACAAAATCTCTCAACATCAACTACACTGATTTGGAGAATACGCTGGTAGAAAATATTCTTGCGATTTCCTACCATCTCTTAAGAAGCTCTGCACCAAAAACCAATAATTTTATAATTGTGTTAAACAATGACCAACTCTTACGCATTACAATAATAGTGATTTCCTACACATACAAATACTTTTTGGTTCCATAGTTTTCGTGCAAGTGCATGTAAAAGTAGCGATTTTACTATTTTCGCTACTTACCTAATGTAAAAACTACTCAACGATACGTATGAAATAATTTATAGTGAAAGTAATAGCATTAAGGTATAGAATGGCACCTTTGTAATTTTCGCGTAATTTAAAGTCTATAAATTGTTTGCATATTTTGAGTACCTGCATTTCTTAATAATAATAATTTTTACGTGAAATAACATAGGTGTCATTCTGTAGTTTAATACAGTTACTTTCACTCTAAATTATTTAATTAATTTCGTTTGAATAGGTATGAGCCGGCGTAAACACAACTGCCAGAATTCCCAGGCAGTTTAAATGTACGAAGATGTGCTGCAATCGCGTAATATTGACATTTCTACTATCGCTCGCTCCGTAATTAGAGCTTTCACGTTTGACAATTGAGAACTTTGGACTGATAATGAGTAAGGCTTGCTACGTAATAGACTTGATTAACATTTAAAGCAAAGGTGCGCCCAAAGATTTTTTGTATTGAATGTGAATAGCACAGAAATGTTAATAAATATTATTTTGGATTTTTCAATATCTCCATCTATCATTTGGGCCGCGGTGGCCAAATAGTCAGACCATTCGCCTTCCACCAAGGCGATCCGGGTTCGATTCCCAGCGGGGTCGGTCCCCGGATTTTCGTACGTCGGAATCGTGAAGGACGATGCCACTGCTCGGCGGATTTCCTCGGGGATCTCCCGTTTCCCTCGCCCCTTCATTCTGGGCTGCTCCATACTCACCTCATGTCATCCCTCACCAGCGCGGTTGATCTCGATGTTATGCGCAGACCATATATCACTCATATCTTACTCCATCTATCATTTAACACGACTAGAAACTGGTAAATAGGTTTATAACGGTCGATGTGCCCATAATCTATGCTTAGGGTGTTTAGTGAGGCATCTGTGGCATTTACCCTATAAGGACATGTCGCCACACTATATATCGGTGTGGTAAATTATAAAAATAGTTTTATACAGTGTAGTACGAGTCTTTCTTTAGGTGATAAACGTCGGAGCTCATTCCAGCATGTCCGTCTGCAACTGCCAACTCATGTGGTTGAAGTCTACCTTGTGTGTGTGTAGTTCCGCCTCTGTATTCTTGGCTATGCTGTGTCCCCGCCTCGGGCCGGGCCTCCGGGGACGGTGATATCCGCTTATGACGGGCTGCAGACGGCAAATTAGACCTCCCGTGTCCTGCGTTGCCTTTCCCCCAGGGGTCCTTATCAAGGACTCCCGCCCCACTGAGGGCCTGGAGTAATTACCCGAGGATGAAAACCGTCAACCCGGAGGGGCCGTTCGTCGGGGACCTCGGCCAGATGGCAATCATGGTCGCATTCACACACACTGCCGGCGTCGTCATGCGGAGCTATGACACCCGCTACTGCCCGCGCCAATGAAAGCTCTGGCGACAGCGACAATGGCCGCGCCCTTTCACAGACCTCGAATAGCAACGATGACGCTTATCTACGTCGCGGTATGGCGCGCCGCCTTTGACTGGGTTGCTCGTACGTGCCCCATTCGACGTCTTTGTCCCCGCACGGCAATGCCAGTAACTAGACCAGCAGTCCCAGAATCGTGCTATCAAGTGTGCACTGCACATTTCTGTATGGAGTTTGAGGAGTCCAGTGAAACGATGTTTAGAAACATTACAATTACCAGAGAAATCACAGAAGAAAGGTTCGGTACATGTAATCGTACATATATATGTATATGACCTAACAAGCGTTTAACAGTTCAATCAACCAAATATTTGGTTGATTGGCAGATTAAGTTAAGTAAACAATACGGCTTTGTCCAGTTACACATAGGAAGGGCCCGGTAGTTTTCGCGAAAAGATTTTTGCAGCATTTTGTTTCAGTGCCTTACGTGCGCACCTGCATCTCTGCTATGTCGTCAGTGATTGAATGCCTTAATACCCAGCGTGTGGAGGTTAAACCCGCAAATCACACACGTGATATGTCACAGTTAACCATGTACTGATTGGCACAGTCAAATGAATAATGACTAGGGCCACGATTTTGTCGCGAAAAGATTTTTGCCCCACTTTGTTTCAGTGACTCACGTGCACATCGGCAGTTCTGTTTCAAGGTTATTGGCAGCGTGTCTTTGTTCAGACACGTTTCTCACTTTACTGCACCAACCAGAATAAGATTACTGTGAGTCTGTACGTCTATAATTTGCCAAGACAAGTGAGAGTAAAATCATCCAACCAGAGACGATGTAACAGAGCTGCAGGTGTGCACATGACGCATCGAAACCAAATGTTGCAAAAATCTTTTCGCCATAAAATCGTGGCTGTAATAATGACTCTGCACAAAAACACCCTGCAAATAATCATGAAGTTGAGCTCAGGTGTGCACGTAAGACACTGAAACAAAGTGGGGCAAAAATCTTTTCGCGAAAACTACCGGGTCCTACACACAGGGTAACTGATCATATATCGTGATATAACTTAATATCGTGATAAACCACATTGTGGGCTTCACAAAATAGGGAAGGATATGTACACCTATAGTTCACTATGATACCAACAGAGAGCAGTAATGTGTAGTTTCGACAATATGTGACCAACGTTAGCACATATAACATCACAATTCAAATATTTAACACACTTATGTAACTGAAGTTTGAAGCCATAGTATTAAGAATTAGGGTAGTTCATATTTAATTTGAACAACACAACTAATATCTGACGTAATTTACATATTACTCACGCAAAATAATTTGCTTCGGCCAAATACATACTTGTTTCACCATATACGAAAGTACACGTAATTGACTGTAGTTAAATTTTTTCTGTATGCGCGATAGCCCGTTATTATATGGTGACTTCTTTAAATTCACCCCCCACCCTCCTTTTTCCGCGGCCCAGGCCTCCCCTGATTTCGATTTTCCATAGTTTCCCAAAATCACAGGCGAATTCCGGGATGGTTTCGTGGGGCTCCCTGCAAAATTTTAATAGTTTTGAAAATGTTTATATTTGTACGAGATGTAGTTTGTTATGTATATATATATATATATATATATATATATATATATATATATATATATATATACATATATGTGTGTGTGTGTGTGTGTGTGTATGTATGTATTGAGACTATTTTTTACAGTAATGAAAATATTCTACCTTTCATACTTTTTGTATAGTGGCAGGTCAAAGCCCAAATTTGCATAAAACTGTTCAATAAAAAAAACAAAACAAAGGACTTACAGAAATGAAATAATTCACACTGAATAACAGTGTCACGGGCTACATCATTATATAATGCAAATCACATTTGAATACGTTTTCTATTTCTACAAAATTGTTGAATTTGAAACAAAAAAAAATTGGCAATTTCAAATATTTTGTTTTAAAAAATACATAAAATGTCACTGAGGACTTTTACATACCTCTTGACGTAGTCCTTGACACTATTATTTAGTGTGAATTAATTTATTTCTGTGAGTCGGTTGGTTTTCGTTTCGTGTATTAAACCGTTTTATGCAAATTTGGCCTTTAACATGCCACTGTACAAAAACTATGATAGCTAGAATATTTTAATTACTGAAAAAATAGTCGCAATATATATATATATATATTATATATATATATACACATATATATATATATATATACTGTATATATATATAGATAGATAGATAAAACAATCCATGTCTTGTATTAATATATAAATTTTTAAAAACATTCAAATTCGGCGTGAACTCCCCCCTTAACAAAGACCACGGCCTACTCCTCTCCCAGCTGTTGTCATTGTATCAAGTTGTGTATCTCTGTCTATAATGATCTCTCTGTCGCCGAGACGTGAAGCCCACTTATCTTACCTTGAATTCACTCATCTTTGTGTACCCTAATGCAATCCACGATATCGGCCTCGTGTCCTTGTTTGATGTCTGGAGACGCAAAGTTTTCGCAGGCTTGAAAAAAAAGTAAGACGCATGGTGAGTATGTACTAGGTCCCCCACCTGTACTTTAAACCCCCGAGACGTCCGATAAAATATACCTCCAAACCGAGCACCTCCTTCACCACGTTCACCATATTCTTAACACCATCAACCCATCCGCACGTAGCAGACTCGTTTCCGCTCTATTTTCAGAAGCGCGTCGGTACACGGAAGTCTTATACGTAGCGCCGGGAAAATTCGCGTGTTCACTGGCATGTAGGCTAGTCTCCATGAATAGTTGTGAAATCGTGCAGACAGCAGCTGTTTATTAGCTGCTCGCTGACACTGTGAAGTGGGCCTATATTCAGCTACAGTTTTATTATTGGCTCATGAAGTGTCGAGTAAGTCAACGGCCAACTGGGAACGCGATACATACATATAGTTGCTGGGGTTCTAGCTTGCGCCTAAAAGAAAGCGCCAATTTCTCAGGTCTCTACTGATATGTACAACGATGTTCTCCGGCTGTGTTTCATATTCGCCTAGCGGACTAGATACGTCCCTCTACGGCGGCCACCGTTGGCGCAGTGGCTAGACCACTCACCTCCCACCCAGGGTGGTCCGGGTTCGATTCCCGGCGAGGTCGTGCCCCGGATTTTCGAATGTGGGAATCGTGCCGGACGATGCCACAGGTCAGGTATCTCCTGTTTTCCCCGCTCCTTCATTCCGGCGATGCTCCATACTCAGAGCATGTCACCCCTCGCCAGCGCATAAATGCCATGTTACACTGAGACGGTGAGATTGTCGCTGTCATGTTGTTGTCGGGTTCTTCTCCTTGATGTGTGCTACAATGAGAGTCGTTGCTTTGTTGTTATGGTCTAGTTCCGACAATACATAACAGATGGCAGCTCAATGGCCGTTCGTCTTTTTCTTTTTTCAAAATTATAAATTTATGTTGCAAATTATGACGTAAATATTTTAAAGTAAGTTCGATACGAATCGTAGTGCACGCGAATAAAAAGTTTTTATTTTAAAGTGGCTCGTAATTCTCGTGGAACATTCATTATGGCTAATCAAAACATACTGGTGGCCATCTGATGAACGCGAGTCGGTGAATTGTCGGCAAGTTGTCGGTGAAAGATAAAAGTTGACCATCTCCACCGTTCCCAACAACACCACGGCAACGACTCTGACGTCATGGTCACATCTTCCAATCAGATGGCAGAATGGCAACGACTTGCACCGACCAACAATTCGCCGTCTCTATGTAGCAGGGCCGTAAGACGTCGATGTTGAGTGCTGACTATAATTACTTTGCTTCACTTGCTGAATTTCGCCAGCTATTGTATTTATTACAACCAATCCTGCAGAACTAATGTTTTATTCAATACTGTTAATGACCGGCAGGCTGCGGCGTTGCCCACGTGAAATTATGTAATATAAACAGTAACTCTGGATAAAACATGAGATTAAGGCATTTAACAGCTAGCGTACTCAATAACAGTGAACTATAATTTACTGTCTTAGCTCAGTGTAGTGTAAAAAGCGCGCGCAATATGCTCGTATGATGTCATAGTAATTCCCATCGCAAAGTCTTGCACAGGATACGAACCCGTAACCCCACCCCTCCCACACCACAAACTTTATACAATACCTGAGTGAATGTTAAAGGCAGGCCGTCATAATTCTTTCGTATGCACAGGCTACAGTCCAAAGAAATTTCATTTATGAGTAGGTTGGCAAAAGGGAACAACTGTTTAATTATTTTTCCGTGATCATTCTCTTTTTTCGGGAGACTGTTACATTTTACTGATTTTTACCTACTTAATTTTCGAATTTCATAAAAACCTAAATTTGATTTGTAGATTTTTACATAATCTTCATTCTTATCAAAAAAATCATCTCGATATCTCAACGGGTATAAGCGGTACAGATAATTATTTGAAATCACATTTTATTTTTTTTAACAGCTTTCAATGACGAATTTCGAAAAATCCTGGAATTGCTTATTTTGATATTTACGTAAGAATTATTTTAAAGCAAAAACCATTTCAATATTTCCTCTGATTTAGGAGATAAGTGGCATTAATATTAAAAACACGTTATATTTTTTTAAGAGCTTTCAAGGACGAATTTCGAAAAATTGTAAAAAAACACTTTTTAGATATTTACTTAAGCATCATTTTTTAAAAATCACCTCACTATCTGAAATGGTTTAGGAGAAATCACGGAGTAATGAAAACACATTTTACGGCTTTTCACCCCCTTAATTTTCGAATTTCACAACAACATCGAACAATTCGCCAATATGCATTTCTTTGGGAAATATTATCAAGTTAAAACATTTATTATAGCATTCCCGTTTAATGAGATATTTAGGATTATTTTAAAACACATTTCACCCCTTTTCACCCCCTTACTTATCGAATTTCGAAAAATCCTTTCTTAGTGGGTGTCTACGGGGCAAAGGGAAGCTTCCCTCAAAATGTCATGGTTCTAGGTCCAGCGGTTTGGGCTGTGCGTTGATGAGTGAGTGAATGTGTGAGTGAGTGAGTGAGTGAGTGAGTGAGTGAGTGAGTGAGTGAGTGAGTGAGGACACTTCATTTTATATATTAAGATTACATAAATTTAAAAATGCACAGCGTAATAGTTTTATTATGTAAGTAAATGATCATAAAAGTACAGCGAAAAAATTGCAAAATGAACAATTTTTTTTATAAAGAACAGTTGTTCATTGCGAATTTTTCTGACGTCCAAGTTATTTAACTGTGACTTACATCGATTAAGTATTACAACTGGTTTTCACTATTTGCATGGCAGCGCAGCATGTAAATTTTAACTTTGACGCACCGTTATGAGAAAATTGTGCGAGCTAAAATTGTTTTGTAAGAGAAAACTGTACTCACAAGTACCATCTGCAAAACTAACACATTTCATGAAAATATAAAATTATCGTTTTTTATCACTTGAACAATAAATAAAATAACCGTCTTTGATAAAAATAAGTTCTGAAGGACTGGTTATAATAAATCCAATATCTGGTAGTTTCACTCGCGTGAATGTTCGAAACGACATTATCTCGCTTCCTCACACCCATGTACACGTCGGATCATCCGCCAAACCTTCCCACATCTGCCCTAGAGGATATAAATGAGAATATCAGCATATTTGTATCCCTAACATCGTTCAACTAGCATCAATAATTTTACTACCGGTTACCTTGCGACACATTGAACTAAACATCCTTTAATAACGCAAAAACTACGGATTTCCGGACCTATTTTCATTGGAGTTTTTTCTTGTTTTGGTGTAAGGGAACAACCCTCCAAGTTCGTAAAAGTATTTCTGAAACATCCTGTATAGCACTTAAGTGACGGTAAGCTTATACAAATCTAATAAAAAAACTTCAGGTCTAGTTGTAAATTATGCACGCTCAACTATATTTATCTGTAACATTCCGATTGCGCAGAAGGCATTATGCATCGTCGAGAGGCGTTTTCCTAAAAGAGAAGGAATGATGATGAACGTGAGGGAGAGGTTATTCAAAACTGCACGATTAATAAAACAAACAAAGTTCGCAAGTAATGGTGGTACATTTCAAATGCAATTGTTATTATATATTCTGTAGTACACTCGTCGTGTGCCGAGGAATGAGCATCTCTCATGTATATAAATTACATATAAAATAACTAAATATATAACACATGTCTTGAATATATATATAAGTAACTTATCGAAAGTAAGAAAGTAAAAAAGCAAAGGATGACAGAGCGGAGCTTAAATAAATACACTTTCTACCGAACGCTTTCAAGCCAACTTTTAGAATGAGGAAATTATGAAGGAAAAAAAAAGAACAAAACTAATTAAAATACGTACTTATTAAATACTCAGATATACTTCAATATGGCTAATGACAACATCTCACTGGAGCAACATTAATGCTCCTAAAAATCAATCCAAGAAGCAAATTGATAACATGAACATATTAAACATGTTTTCTGAAAAGTAAATGCATTTTATCAGTTTATAAATACACGTTTAAACTAATGGTCGTATTAGGTACCGTTACATAACATCTTAATTAGGTCATTTGCAATAACCATTCTCTAAACATAACAGTTATTATAAACGTGTTCTATATATTTTTCTTTTAAATGCCCATTTATGTTATTTTTAGGTAAAATCACATACCGCAGAAAAATATCTAAAAATACCAAACCTTATCACAGTCTTAACTGGCGTTTTTATGGTCACATTTAAGCAAAATTTAGTGGAGTTCAGCTGATAACCATACAACCCAATTTAAACCCTACGCTTGCCCAGTTTTACCAACGCATCATATTTAATTACCTTGGGACGAATCCATTAATTTGGTTGTGTGCACACGGAAGTTCTATTTTCTGCACACCAGCCGTGTCAGAGAAACACGAATCATACAGCAGTTGCGACGTGATTTACGACATCCAGTAATAAATAACACGTAAAAATAGCATTCGCATGTCGAGAAATACAAGCACGCAGTTTCCGCCTGCAAAAGAACAGTTGGCAATTCATGCCGGTATCGTAGTTCAGCGTGGCGTATTGCGTGTGAAAGCACCTGGTCTTAAATAACACCACATTTTAAATAACTTCGGCTTTGTAAAGAATATTGATAGAGAAACTGCACTTGATTAAAAATTATAAATGACTGCTAAGTTTTAACTGAACGACCATATGGGCAAATGCATTTATAAAGTATTACTGATTTGTAATAAAGGATATCAATTTGGAGATTCCTGTACAATGAAATATCACTGTAAATTGTAAAATAATAATAATAATAATTACTGTGTTATTTAGAGTTTCGCACAGCTAGAACACAAAATTCGGCATACGAAACATTTATCCAACAAGAGTTGGAAATTTCGGAATAGCGTACAAAAATAAAGAAAAACTCAGGCTTTTTTTAAGACTCTGTGCAAAGGAAATATTATTAATTTATGTTAAATTTATGATGGATTTTACTATTACTTTACTGATTGCAAAACCCGCAAATAATACGTCTAAACAAGGCGATAAGGCAAATTGTTCGCAAGCCCCAATCACGCAAAATAGCCGCTGGCATGCAAATCCCTTAACCCGGAATAAAAATCTTCATATTCCGCTTACGTGCAGCCGCCAATCAATGCGTGGGTGGATACTCGGGGAAACCACAACACGTACACACACTTCGGGAGAGGAAAACCAATTTGCGGGGGGAACTAATATCAAGGACTGTGATCGCAGCGCAGTCCACAGCATCCCCCGAATGAATATCAAGTATGCACACATGATCATATTTGCTCAATAATGAAAAACGGAAATTTCGTACCAATTCCGCAGCACTCCCTTGCGTTGTTGCACAACCACGGCAGTTAGTGTGTATTGAGTTCGCCTATCTGTGCCGTACACTCGGGCGATGCGAGTCTCCAACAAAATGTTATAATAACGTTACAAATTTACTGCCCTGGGAGTAACCAGACTCGAACAGGAAGGAAGGTTTGGTTGGTTAAATTTAAGTTTTAAATTAAATTTCATAATTTGTTTCAGACCTTAATAAAATACTAGACAGTAATAAGTAGGGCTCGGTAGTTTTCGGGAAAAGATTTTTGGAGCACTTTGTTTCAGTGTCTTACGTGCGCACCTCATCTCTGCTATGTGGTCAGTGATTGGATGCCGTAACATACATGTAGGTTAAACCCTTGGCGGGTTTTGTCACAGTTATCCATGTACTGACTGGCACAGTCAAATGAATAATAACTCTGCACAAAAACACTCTGCCAATAATCATGAAGTTGAGCTGCAGGTGTACACGTAAGACACTGAAACAAAGTGGGGCAAAAATCTTCTCGTGTAAACTACCGGGCCCTAGTAACAAGACTATACAAACTTATTTAAATACCATTTACAAATTAATAGAACAATATCTACAATTATTATTTATCAATGTGAAAAATAGTTTGAAAATTTGCCACACCTGCGTATAGGAGCACTAAGAAAGTAGGTATGGTAGAATTGTTTACCAGACATCGATAGTAGCACGTATAAACTTCTTATAAAACAGTCAAATGTATACTGAAGTTACCAGACTTGTATTGTAACAAGTGTAAAAGTTTGCATATTTACAAGGCGCAAGTATGGTAACTATCCCATACTGTGTTTAGGTTAGTTACTTCCTAAACATTTTAAGTTATTTTACAGTGTACAGTTAATCTTCCTAAGATCTATATTCTCTACTCTGAGTATACAGTTAATAAATGTCTCTCACATAAAACAGTCCTTACTGCACCACATAACTCGAGTTCTCTTACAAAGTCTTTTTCAGAAGACTTTCACTATTTACAGTAATAGTTTTACATGTTCGTCTCATACCCGCAAACGCACCATCCAACCACGCTGCACACACTTGCTACACTGTCGCCACTCGTTGTACTTATCCCGCGTCGTTCCTTGCCGCCGCCGGCGTCTCCGCTAACGTCGCTTTCGCTGCCAAGTCCTGTGTGTGCCCACTTTTAGTAATCTACAAATGCTTAAAGCATATTTCTTCGCGGTTAAAAGTGTGTAACTGTTCAGTAGTTTTAAAGGTACGAACACCTTAATACAGAATGTATTATAATGTGTAATATAAATTTGAATTTCATATTATGTCATAAAATGATCGGATCACCACTGAATGTCTCAAACAAGCGAGCTAATAACGAAAACACCGCACTCCAGTTCAGTGACTTGAGCCTAGAGGCTAGGGCGAGGCATGATGTCTGTACAATGTCGTCCTTCCGCATTCGACTCGAACCCGACATCCATCCTGACGGCCACTAGATCAATGCCTACAGAAGGCCGCTTTCAGAGGTAAATAATCCAGGTATTTGGGGTATGGTATCGCACGGAGCACTTATATATGAATACACTGAAATATGTGACATAATACTTTAACATAGGGCAAAGCCTCGTTCAAACATTCCCAGTTCATGCAGATCCGGATAATCCAGAAATCGAACGGGAGGAGTCATACGGAAAAAAATTTGAGCTCGTTCCGAATTATCTGCATCACCATATACGAATAGCCAAAGGTGCGCACTGAATTATGGGAAGAAACACAGGATAATCGCGGAAAAATAGACGGTTTACTAGGATCCAACATGCTATGTAAAACAATGAGATATTATATCGATATTGGTTACCGATTATATGAAGCACTGTTTCTATCTTCAACATGCCCAATTGTGCAGTTACAACTGTATAGCTGTAACAAAGAACGTGTGTGATTCGTCCAAAAACTGTTCACATGTGTCACAAATTGCATCATCCATTAATAGTAGAATAAAAGTATTAGTGTCTATTGAAGACTACTTTGACTAAATATTTTCGCGATTTTCCAGTGTGTCTAACCTTGGGTATACTGGAAATTCTGGACTGCATGTTCTGTATGATCTGAAGACGTGTGAAACAAGCTTATATAAAGACTTGGACAGAGTACTCTTGAGTAAGTTGTAAAGGTTACTCTAGCAGGCCAAGTGTGGCTGGGACAGCCAGCCCGCAGCTAAACTCGCGCCGACAAAACAGAAGAAGCAATTAAGAGTGCGTTCCACGTCTGGCGGGGATGGGCCGCGATCCATTTGGAAGAAGGCAATGGGGATGTAGACTGGTCTTTGCGGGTTGGGAGGGGGTGGCCGACGAACAACGGAGCAAATGGCGAAGCTGTAAACGAGGAGGATTGTGGCTGGCGAAGGGGTAGGTGGCTTGACGGGGAAGGGTGGAAAACCAATAGACTGGCCTTCTCGGAGCGAGGTAACAGCCCTCCTGATGACGTCGCGAAAGGGAGTTTCCGTCGTGGTGCCGGGTCCGTGAGGCCCAATTTACGGTGGCAATAAACACGTTCGCCAGTCTTCCCACCTCCTCCTTTTCTTCCCGGGAGGAAAACACCCCCCCCCCTCCTATTCTAACCAAGGGGCACCCGCCCCCGGACCGTACAACACGCCCACAGCTGTAGTCCGCCTGTGGTCAGCTTTGTCTTCAGCGGTGGTGTTGCACGCCAAGATATTCGCCTCCAGCTACGTAAAAGTTCAACGTCAGGCGTTAATTAAATTCCGTTGTCTTCCGACTTTCTCCTCCTGTCTCCCGCCGCCCCTTCACCCAGAATTTCTCAGGCTGCGCCCACGCGAACCTGACAAGTACGTATTCGCGGACACGCCAACAGTAATTTTTAGAACGGGCCAATGGACATTCTAATTCTTTACGAATGGTTCTTCCCGTACGGCATTCCTTGCGTCTTCTAAACGACTGTTTTCTTAACCTTCTTTTACTGAAAATGTTACATCCGTGGTCGACATAATCAATGTCCTTTCCAACACAAAGATTCAGGGTTTCGGCTCCCAAGAAATGCGGTCATAGGCAGGCCGTTTACACTATTCCACAACTAAATTCCCAATTTAAAGTAGTAACGTTAAAACAGATTACAATTTCTTAGCAGTAGTGTACGTACAACATACATTAAAATAAGTTCTTCAGATGATAAGGAAAACATAGATAAGCATTCTAGTGTGTGTTTTTATTTTTTAGAAACAAATCAATGTACCTGCACATTACTTTTAAAGAGAATGTTAAATCACAAAATGCACTTCCCTGTTTGTACATCCTATTATAGATAAATATTTTAAAATATATACCGTCTAACGTACTAGTTTTATAAGCTAAATGCTGTGGGCTGAATTACGTCATATACTCTTTTCAAAACACGACGTAGTGTGTGTGTATGTGCACAAAAATGTATCTGTATAGGTAAGAGTGTGTGTACACAAGTACACAGATTCACTCATGAAAACACGGACAGGACAAAATCAAGGTAAATACATTTATGATAATAAAGGGTTTCAATTAAAACAACCAGTTTCCAGGCCATAGGAGCAACAAATAAAAAATCCTATAGTGATTCGGACCACCGAATTCGACGGACACGAAACAAAATATTCAAATGGGAGCTTTTTTAACAATACAATAGCAAAAGCCTGGAAATTCAAAGAGACAGACAAAAACATACACACGGATACTATTTCAACTCCGTAAACTAGAAAGATAAATCATGAACCCGTCAGAAATATGATATCGTACAAACAACAATTAGGATCAGGTTTTGAAGTAACCGCCAAGAAATATACCACTTATGTAAGTAACAACTGATGAATAAAAGAACATTCAACGATGGAGAATGGAAATCTGTTTGGACGTTAACCCCATTATTTGAGTCCTTGAAGATTTCCCAGCGGTGGGATATGAAGCAGCTGTATAAGAAGTTATGAATAACATAACGCTGCCACTCAAAAATAAATACACATGGGATAGCTGGATAAACGTAGTGCATTTGTTCTGCAGTTGTAAGAAGTGTAGGCTACTCAACCACTGGCAACGAACTGATGTAGAACGTACACACGTTTATCGGCACTGGGGAATTTTTTTAAGGGTTGGGGGAAAAAGGTTTGGTAGGGGAGAGGGCAAGATAAGGATGGTGCATGCTAAGAGAACAAATATATAGAGGCACTGGAGTCTTACAGCTTCTAACAAGACAGCTGGGAAACAGTCGTTTTCAAAAGGGATGTATTATTCCAATTACGGACCGTCAAGAGATCAAAAGAGTTAAACTACGAATCACTGCGAAGCACGACGAACAGCAGTAGGCCCTACTTACAAATGGACGCTGCCGTGCATAATCCAATTATGCGGGAATTTTTAGTTTTGAGTAAAAAACGTGTTAAAGGTATCCACTTGAAAACTGTCTTACAAACCCTCCTATAAATTCAATATTTGGGAGAACAGAATATAGGGTTAAAATTCTTTATGTAAGGCTGTTTCAGAGCTGAAAAAATTAAGAAACATGTTTCAAAAAATTTAAATTGGCGCACAGATGGTTCATCCGTAACGCAGTCCACATATAAGACTGCAAACTCTATCTACTGGAATTTACGTAGTAGATGTTTTGCTCAAGTGATGAAAATCGATTGCGTGTCTCCGAGCAGAGAACTAAACCAGCGAAAAGTGATTTTTAGTGTTTCAGTGTAAAACTATATAACTATAAACAAAATTAATAAAGTACATTCTACTATCAAAATCTATATATACTATTAAACAAATGTTTCTGTGGCAACGGAAAAATTTTGTTTCAAAATAACCCCTGAAAAGTAGCCTTGTCGCAAATAAAATTTCTTCTTGAAACCACTAGTCAGAACTGAGTTTGTAAAATTTGTGTGTCTGTAACTCATAAAAAGTAAGTCGCCAATGTGTTTTCGTATATACGTAGAGAATATGGTTGGCGTAAAGCTATGCTTACACAATTATTGAAACATAAAATTAAAAACTATTTGATACCTACTATAAAACAACAAAACTTTGAACAGTGTATACATGTTAATGGATTACGGAGAGCTTTTATTTGGAGAAACTTAATTTTAAAGTTTATTTTCAGGGAAGTACTAAACCCACAACATTCGATTAACGGATGAATTGACAACACATTTGAAACAACAATTTGGTAACCAAAACAAGTCATCACTAATCTTTGTTATAAAGTTAGTTTATGCTTCAGCACAAGCTTAATGTAAGATGCGGTATATTTTTTCTTTGCCACAAAGAAATGAACGTCTTATTAAATAACATATTTTGAAGAGCAAATTAAGTAACACCAAACAAGCTAAAGTCTCGAAGATTTGTTCTCCCCTTTTCTGAAGAATGAAAATTATAAGTTGAACAATATTGAACGCATCATTTACGATAAGGTCAAGAAAACAAACCCATAACTACATGGTTGTATTAAGACACGTGGTTAGTCTGGGCAGTACAAAACTGCAGCTATAGATGTTCTAAAAGTAACCTGAAATGCACAGTAGGCCTACATCACACTATCCTGAATTTCTTCCACGCTTTAAGACATAGCCTAGTGATCAAACAAACCTACTCACGTGCCCAAGTAAAAGTACATTACTCATTTCTCCAGCAGGTAATTTAATACAACCGCCTGTCTGTAAAAAGAGTGAGCTTTATGATTCATATTATCGGATATTTTAAGTATCTATGACATGTTTTCCCCCTGCATGCCAAAACAACGATATTCAATCCGTTATGGATGAAGTACGAAATTATATATTATTTGGACAATAAATAATTAGAACATACAAACCAATATCATCATATTACAGCCGTCGCCTTTTTAAAATATCCTAACGGATTTTTCTGCCTGAAAACACTTAGCCTCAGCTATTGTCGAACAATAGATTTTTCA
The DNA here is from genome assembly GCA_003012365.1 of Medauroidea extradentata. Taxonomy (NCBI): domain Eukaryota; kingdom Metazoa; phylum Arthropoda; class Insecta; order Phasmatodea; family Phasmatidae; genus Medauroidea; species Medauroidea extradentata. The sequence goes on from PNEQ01115825.1 coordinate 41,321, forward strand.
TCACAATTTTTTGCCTGATCCGATAAACTCTGTAAGGAAAACATCAAAAACTTAATGTTAATGTCGCATAGTAACTGACCTACCGATGGCCAAACGGCAGATAGCGTGTGAACAGCACACATACAATTTTGTAAGGAACATTCACAATTATTTAATTTTTAGCTTAAATCTTCAATGTGCTAACGATAAGGAATGCGGCTTGTTAACAACTAACCACTGAGATAAAGGTACGGAGATGCCATGATTTTGAAAAAAAAAAAAAAAAAAAAAAAAAAAAAAAACTTATTTTAATGTTCAAGAGTCAAGGCGTGCCAACCGTAAAAGCTTAACAGTTCTCCCCGAAAACTTTATGCTGACCTTCAAAAATATACATGGCAATTATACAGACAATTTAGTAACTGTTCAAATTCAATTGTTAGACTCTAAATCAAACGGAAGCCGCGCAAAATAACTCCGTCCGGTTTTCTTCCCTCACGTAGAATTCAATCTTATAATTAATTTTAAACACCGATAATATTAATTACATAAGAAGCTACAAATCAGGGTTCATCTATTAAGAAAAGGTAACATAAGTGTGTGATATTCGTTGTCCAATATACACACGATTTATCTAACAGCAAAACTAATGTCATATGTATGGAATGTGTCATAGACACCAGAAAAAAAAAAAGCGAAAAACACGTATCACAAAATGCCACAAGCAGCGTTTGCGAGCGTAGGCTTTGCGATCCTTTAAGAGTTTTATATTTTCTACTCGTATAACAAACTGAATCTATCATTCCCCGTCAAGTTAATGCGGGGGAACGAGATGGATTGGCGTCATCTCATCTGCATAACCGATTATTCACTGTGCTAGCCTGAAGTAACCATTTTTATTCAGTTACCGACACAAAACGGAAAAGCAATTTTCAGCAAGAAAGCTGAGGAAGAGAAGGACGGTGTAGGCTATAGCCTATAATCCTTTATTTCCGCAAGATATGCTTACCAAAGAGCGCCCTGTAATATCCAGCTTAATTTAAGCCCTATACTCAGAAGGAACACGCGAGGGTAATAATGTGTGCCGAAATTAATTACGTGCCTACAAAACGCGATATATCGTAATATAACTTCCCAAATAGTTGCAGCAAATTTCTATGGCACGTATAAATGAGTCTATCTATCGATTTCACTTACACTTCGGCAGTCTTTAAATATACAGAATGTTTCTTAAATATGGGGACAAAATTTACACGCGTGTTATACACTAAAAACTATGACCAAAACATATTAATGCACTTTTAACCTAAACGCAATATTAAGGGAGTAATGCGCCTCTGAACACTAAACTTTAAAACAGTATTTTCCCAAAATATAGGAAACTAATTTATATAAAAATTCAATATTTTCAGCATTGCTTAATACTATTGGGATCTGAAAACCAACTGCAAACGCTGGTTGATACATTCCACCCTTATAAAATTAGCAGAGGTAGCTACCCTCTAATTGCATACAACTTTTTTACCGTCAGGATTTTGGAACATCTGAAGATGGTTTTTTGAGTAAATGTTATATGCCTAACAAAAAATTTTATCTTGTTGCAACAGTCTAGGGCTCATCGCTTTCTTTCGAAACACAAGTAAAGCTATAGTGATAGAGTTTCAGAAAAAAAAGAGTTAAATGTTGGTATCGTGAGTTATAAACATGCAGGTAACGTTGAATGTGCACCATCGAGAATTCAAGGAACACTACAAAATACACATGAACGCACTATTGTCTGTGATATATGCTGTGTATCTGAGGTGCAAAACACATGACTTAGGAGCATTCTTAAATGACGATGTGCAAAAGAAAAGAAAAAGTTGGTTTGGATGGAAACCTATCACATTAGAGGGATAGGTACAAACTGCACTGAAACCTTTAAAACGCAAATATCCAAATGTGTTTTATTCCACAACACGTAATCTACTGTACAAGTTCACCAGAAAGACATCTTGTGTTTTGCTGTACATGATACCGTATTCTAGAAAGGAAAATGAATGTGTTTTTTACTCAAAAAAGTTATGATTCCATAGATACCAACAAGTATCATTCAATATCAAAGGGTGTTAGTTGTAGTGTGAAAACTTAAGACATTATTGTTTGTCATGTATGGCACAGTTTCCGATTCGCAAAGAAATATATAAAAAAATTATGCACTTCTTTGGGTGGGGTTTAAACTGCTTCAATTGCAATTTCAAAATTTGGAAAAAAAAAAAAAAATCTAATTGTTATTTTAAGTCTGCGATTTCCACAGCGTGTTCATTATTACGCAGTGTTCATGGTTGCTGCCAATAAATAATTATTTTAAAAATATTCTTGGCCGCATTCCTGTCTCTACTTGCGAGGCAATCACAACACTGTACCAACCATAATGAGGTTACTGAGACACTACACGTCTGTGAATGGCAGGGAGAATCCCTAGACGTTAAAAGGTAGAAATATCCAATCACAGACCATCAAGCAGAGCTATCGATATTCATATTAGCGCATAGGAAAAAATTGTAGCAAGATTTTTTCAACCAAAAATCACTGGCTCAAGTCATTACACAATTCCAAAAGCGAAACCAGAAAACAATATATGAAAACGAGCCGGCTTCGGTTGTAGAAGCAACATCAGCATACACTAATAATAAATAAACATTTAAGAACCTAACGTATTTACAGTACGTCAAAACACTAATACCAAGAAAAATACAATATTTTCATATATGGCGTGTAATCATAGAGTACAACCACACGCGGCTCTTTATAATTTATATAGTTATCACGTCTGTCTATCTCCCTTCTTTACTCTTTTCTCTTTCTCTTTGTCTCGTTCTCTCTGTATCTCTCTCTATCTCGGTTTCCTGAGTACAGTACTGACGCATGTGCCACAATATGTCGCTCAAGCACACATGTGGCGGCTTTGCTACTACATTCCTCGGTGTTACGTCTCGCCAGAGCTAGAAGTGTGTGTCTATGAATACTGCCGTGGAGACACGTGAAGGAAGGCTGTGTGCCAATCAGCCGGCTGTCAGCCTGTCGACGTCGGGCTACACCTGGCATGCGACGCACACAGTCATGCCAAGGAGGGATGATTACAGCGAAGCTGGCAACTGTTTGAGAAACTGCTCCTACGTAACAAGCGTAGCAAGGTCAAAAATTTACAAAAAAATAAGTAGGTGGTGCGGTTGTGTTGTCAGCGAACTACACCTGTCTGTACAAAACGCATATATATATATATATATATATATATATATATATATATATATATATATATATATATATATATATATATATGATCTGCTGCTTGTTAGGTCATCATCTTGTACGGTCAACTGTTATGCACAAATATATAAATACACAGTTTATTCCTTACACAATTTGGAACTAAAATGTAACATGCAAGTGGATCATATACCCAGTATTTCCATGATAAATAAAATATAAAGTAAATCAGTGATGTTTTACCAGACAGCACTGTTCGCATTCGAATACCAAAAGTTTGCAGCTAAACCAGATTAGAAGAGATGGTGGTATATCGCGAAAATGTTTTGGGCCGACATACCTTGAAAACACTGTAGTTTCTTGCAACATACATAGGGACTTGCAGGATAGAATCCATTGTGCTATGCATATTGAAGCCCCGCCTATTCGTTGTTAAACTGAGCAGCAGCTAGTGGACAAATAGTCGGGACTTAGTGGATACAGGATAGTTTATTCTAACATGCAGGTCATTGAATTCTCGAAATGTTCCTGTCCCTAAACATATGTGATTGGGCGATGTAGTCTAACAGAACGTAGTTGTCTGCAGACCAACAACAGGCATGAAATATTACAGTAGCGGGATTCTTATTGGCTTAGTGAAATAGGGCAACAGCTCCACAAAAGAGAAAGCCAGTAATAATCTAATAAGCTGAACATGTGTTTAAAAATCCAGCATACCTTCACGTTTTCCCGCGATAAACCATCATCTCTACACATTAGTAAAGCGTCTCAGGAATTGTGCAGATAGTCAATGCGCTCCCATGTGAAATGTGCCCCATCTGTATAGACGCGCAAATTTGGCCATATTTTCATAGCGACAGGCTAGAATTCACCCGAACACACACTGTGGCGTTAATGGTTCGTAATTGTGTACCCGCGCTACACGATAGTAGCCATTTTACAACTGGCTTTATATCGTCGGTCCTTCAATGCACCGATACTACAGTACAAGAGAAGAAGTCATATGAACATACAGTAACTGAGTCTAGTTTGTTGTTAAGTAAAAACGCGAATTTTCCAAGTCCTTACCCACCTTACCCATCGGCAAACTGGACGTAACAATACAACCTCCGATTATAATTTGACCATATAAGGACCCACGTAAAATGTGATACTTTTTCCTCCAAATGATGCAAAGGAATAAATCCTATATAGAGGTGGGGGGGGGGGAAACTCCTCATAATTCATCCTTACATAGTGCCGTATAAATGTGCGTTCGCCTGTATAGCACGCAAAGAAAGATAAGATGATAGCACAACCGAGCATCTGGAAAGGTATTACATGTAAAAAAAGTAGGATGGAAATGAAGGCTGTGCTCTCGAAGAGATGAGAGATGGGGCAGATAACGCAGCATGGACTCCCCTCCTACAACACGGAGGCTGAAGAAGCAGGGTTCCTATGTAGAGAAGAAGGGGGGAGAAAAGGGAGGGGGGCGAGTCAAAGGAGCGACTAGCTCGCGCTAAAAGCATTAATGCAGCCGCGCCCGCTGCGGTGAGAAAAATGGGGTAATGTGGGGCGAAAAGAAACCCGCCCGCGCGCGGCAGAACGCATTTCGCTCGACAAAGGGAGAGGTGACGCCAACCTCAGAGCTGGCGTTAGATGGGAGAGGAGAGAGGGGAGGAAGAGGCCTCCTCGCGGTGGTAGGATTGTGTGTGTGGTGTACGTAAGTAGGAGAGAGAGAAAAAAAAACGGAATTCCCGCCGAGAAGAATCAAACGCACATCTACGAGAAGCATAGCGATTCCCCCGCGCGTACACTTGTGCTTTCGACGCGAACTGCCGGGGATAATTTCCCAGTTTGACTGAAGGATTTCGCGCTTAAATAAATCCCACCGCACCCCCGAAGAGATAGGGGCAGACCAAGACGTGCGCGATGCAGAATCTGAGCCCACTTTGCTTGGTTTCCCCCGTCGAATGGATTGTCAACGTGAGGCGGCGACATCAGAATGAACCAAAGATTTTCCCGCCTACAGTATCACGGTAATATCGCCGTCAACCTCATCCGAAAATACACTACCATTTTTATTCAGTCAAGTAGTCGTCGAAAATACAGAGCAAATCACGATAAAAAAAAAAAATTTCAATAATGTATTCTACTAGTTACAATTTAAGTCTTTGTGTTTAAAATGAAGTTATAATCAATTATATCGTAATTTCTTGGTTATATCGGTTTTTTGCTTTTATCTTTTTTTAGGGACACGCACGGAGAAGGCGATAAGTTAATTCCAACATATGCGTTATACACCGCTTCTTCTCTAAGTGCAGAGTGCGGTTGATATTTTTCTAGCTACAGTAATGTCCATAATCATTATTTACCATTATTGAGGAGCCGGCAATCATAACAGACGGACGGTATTTATAAAACTATCAGAGACACCGTTCGAAGAGTATCCTCTTTTCGTAGATAAACGCATTAAAAACACGTTTTATAGTCATACATGAAAAAAAACACTTAATACCATGCCATAGCACAGCTCATGCGCCTGGTCCAACTAAATCGTAAAGAAATGTTGTACATATCCAGCATGATTTAATGAAATAAATTAACAAAGTAACATTTTTAAAAACAAACGTTTGATACACCCTGATGCCACTCAGTCCTCTGCGAGGCCTTACCTTGACTTGGGTTATGAGATACGCGCCACTTATTTCAGCTTTAAGCTTACTTGTGCTTAACGAAACACAGTTCCTGGTTTGATTTTGTATATTTTTTCACCACCGCTAGAATTTGCCCAGAGTGTAGGTCGATATTAGTTAAGACACGACTACGCTAAGGGCCGGTTTCTCAATGTCTGATTAAAGCCTTGGTTAGCTAATCCTATGATTATATTTAACCTAATGATTAAGTCGTGATTAAATCTGAAGTGTTTCTCAACGTACTTTAATCTTATGTTTAGCTAAGTATCAGTTAAGGTAAATGTGGCAACCATGCAATGACATATAAGCTTGTGATTGGCTGCAGTAAAGCTTTTATTTGTTTATTTAGTTGTGCTGGTTAGCAGCGTTTGTATACGTAATGGAAAATAAAAATTAGCGGCCGCGTGCCGAAAATTTTGTTTCTGTGCTGAAAAATACGCCCGTATCACAGAAAACAAACAAAAAAACTGATGCCGTAACTTGGAAGCATAAAGAAGATGCATGGAAGAAAATCGAAGTAGAATTGTATTCATCGAGGAACCTATATGTGTGATATAACCTACACAATTATGTAACAATAACATAACCTATAATAGGTACTATAACATACAAAAGTATCGAAAAACACGTAAAGTAATCTACAAATTTATAATAAGAACTTTTTAATCCAGATTCGTTGATCATCGTAGGTTTAATTTTTTCAGAAGAAATTAAAATATATTTTTTATTACCATTACCGAAGATACATAATATTACGTACATCTAACATAGTTTTCCAACCAATTATGCAAAACAATGTATGGAAGTATAGAGACATCAAAGGCATGTGACATAACCATCAAATGTTTTCACATAACCTACAAAAGAATATTACTTACCCGAACGTACAAAAGTTTATGGGCTGTAAAGTAAACATGCAATAAATAAGTACACACCTGTTTGTGGTCACTACCAGCTGTACAATTTTTTTCTAGTAGTGCTAGGACAGTATTTTCACTCAGCCGCAATCGCATAACAAATTCATGGTCATCTATTTACATGTGAATTGAGCGTTCCCGAAAAAGTCTTGGCCTGTTTATGAAATCTACTATTTCTTCACCATCATCTTCTTAAAACAAGAAATTTAAATCATCTGTCATCATAACCTAAAAAATTGTCACTGTTTATAGTCTTGTTTGTTTTAAAAGTCCTGTTTAACTCTGTAATTAACACCTCTTCTTATGATTAAGATAACCAATGGTTACCGACTCCTAACCCGTTGATTAATCTTAATCAGTACTTTAGAAACAGATATTGTTGATAACCATTGGTAAAATTTTAATCGGAAGATAATCAGAAGAAAATCAGACATTGAGAAACCGGGCTTAAATCTTACAGTTTACCCGGGCGGTAGTACGCCATCTCCTCGAAGACCTGAACGCGGACGTCATTTTATTCGTATTCTTCTCAATAAATCCTTTCACTTGATACCCATGTCACGGGGGTGCATACAAAATAACTAGTCCGCCATCTTGCGCAGTCCGCCAGCTTGGGTTTATAATGACGTCACTTAGCTAACCATGGATTGCCATCCCAACTAAACGTACATGCAAAATTCCAGCTCAATCGTTTGATGATAACAGTTTTAAAATTCAGTTGCGAGATTTAAACCGAGCAAACATACTACATTGAAAGATAAATAAAAGTTTTTAAAATAGGTTACTTTTATGTCTGATCCAGCGGGAAATATTGAAAAGTTATTAAAAACTGCGAGTGTGGACGTCGACCGGCGATAACCACGCGAGTTCTACAGCTGGCTGAGTGATATTACCAGACAACTAAGTATTTCAACACCACTACGTCGACCGTGGTTACTCCTACTTGTTATTTATGGCTTGTTTGATAAGCGGAACAAGGCATTACCACAGCTTTGCTGACGTCATCAGGGAAGGAAAGATAAATTATTCAGCGATTATTGTTTGTAACTTCATGGGTAGTACCTGGTTGTATCAGCGTCATTATCACCGAGCGAGCCGTGGACGATAAGCACAAGTACAGAATACCACGCTGTAAGAAAATTGTAGAACATTTACAGACTGTACGTTCTCCGGGAATAATGTAGCACATACTCACAGATGTTAAAACCACTTCAAATACCGATAAAACAAGTGCAATTAATGATTATAAGGAATATATGGCTATGGGCGCCTTGTACCACAATTATGTGGCGTTACAATAAATTGTATTGTTACCAGCGATAAGCCAAGTATGGCCGGGATACCAGCGCCAGAACGCAGAATATCCCAGCATACAGCAACACACAACTATACGGGATGTCCCACAAGTCCGTTCTCATAGGACAAGTCGCATTCCGCATGTGCAAAGCTAATCGAGGCCATAAATTAAATTATTTTCTGTCGTAATGACACTTGGATGTGAACACACTGCCGTCGTCGCACTTCAATACACTGCGTCACCACTATATATACTATACACGTTCCATATTTAACCCATGTATATTTCCACTATGAGACCGAACTTATGGGACATCCTATATATACGTGGATGATGACTAAGTGCTTAGTTTTGAATCTCTAACTACTTTTCTTCCTTTCAGCAAATTTATATAATTCTACCACGTGCTAATAAAATCATAGCCTCAAACGTAATAATTGAAATACATATTTCCCAAGAACCAGTCATCACCTTGAAACGAAACTACCCCCAAGTATAATAAAAGGAATATTTCTGTAGAATTTTCAACCACATGGTAGCCATGTTTCAAAGAAACGCTACTCGAGAAGAAGACCAACTGGTAGAGCCTGGCAAATCTCACGTTATCTTCTGACAACAGACTAGACTGGAAGCTGTTGTTATCTCCCTCGACGTCTTCCCCTAGTCTATACTGTCGTGTATTGTAGCAGGGAACACTTTGGTCCTATAATTTAAGTTCTACGGTAGTGTGTATCATTGTACGTAAAGTAAATACTAAAATTACATATCTAGGGCCACGAACTTTTCCCTAAAAGAATTTTGCCTCAGTTTGTTTCAGCGCCTTACTTGCACATCTAGGGCAAAATTCTTTTCGCGAAAAGTACATGACCTTCGACATCACAGATGATGTATAATTAGTGTACAGATCAGTGGAGTCTACTCTTTCACAAAATAATGTCAAATTTGCATGTATCTACCAAATAGGTTACTAGGTGAACGCTTCATTGGCGCCCTTACAGCACCTTTCGTTTTCGAACGTCCAGGTAGGCTGGCATTACTGGGCTCTGTAGCGATTAACTTATAAAGTCTGAATAATTAGTACAGAACTTGTACTCACTACTCCTAATGATTTCTACCGTGTCATATTATTTTAAAATGTAACAATTTTTTAACAGTGATACGTCAAAAATAAAAAATTGGATAAGATATATACGGCATACCAGGTAGTTATATCCCTAAAAACAACGCCTGTAAAACAAGCAACACGCCAAGCTATGGTGTGTCAAGCGGTCCAGTATAGATCAGGCGTTGCTGTCGGACTATTCAGTAATTTAGCTACAGTTCTGTTTTCAGCCAGAAACTGCAGTGAACATTAGAAGTATAATTTACGAAAGAAAAGGACACATTCAAGGATGACTGCAACGTACTATGTTCACATTAAATTAACTCCAACTGTTGGAATTTATGTTACAGCCAAAGTAACGAGTATTACAGGCTATATTGAACGTCAAGAATGTATTCTTCACTGTAACGACTGGAATTGGACAACAGCTGTTCAAACAACACTTCGAATGCAAGCTAGTAATAAATAAAGAAATAACTTGTGGATATAACGTGATATCCGTTCTTACGGTAAGCACACGGTAACAAACACTTCGTTGCCACAACAAAATGTTCGTTTAATATAGGCCAGCGCGAATTTATCTTCGCCACAAAGAAAAATTATGTTTGAATGTTGCAGTAACGTAACAAAATTGTGTTATTGTAATTTATTTGAAATCTTTGTCGTATTTTTTATACACGTTTTATGCTGAAAACATTACTACCTTTACTGCAAATAAACTTATCATTTTAAAGGCAATGATATATCATCTGTACTATTTTCATAATTATTATTTTTTTTATTCCTAAACGTGAGCAGATATCGAAAAGCTGATGAACAGTTTTGTTGAAAATTGTTTTTCATATGTATTCTAAGTTTGTCTACACAAGGCATTTCATACATCTGGCTAATTAGTTTTTAATTTGAATTTCCTTAATTGCATAATTAACTGAAACCATTGTATTTTGTTTAGAAAATTTTGGTTAACATAGTAAACAATATTTTCAACAAAACCATGCAACAGTTTCTCGAAATATGTTTCGTTTAGGATTTCAAAAATAATTATCGTAACAGCAGTAAAAATAATGACTCATGGTCTCAAAGATAAAATGTGACAAAAAACGTAAGGTTTCCACACCTGCTTTGTAGTAAGGCAAGATTTCTTCACCGCACGCTAATTAACTTTGCGGCAAGTTACTATGCAGTGGATAGTATCTAAACAAATGTTGTGGCAACGAACGTGACTTTAGTGCGCAGCTATTGGCTTTGGCTGTGGCCAGTGAGTGTATAGGACTGAGAAGTCTAAGCTGCTACCAGATTAACACGCGAAATCCTCATGCCTCTAAAAAAAAAAAAAAAAAACATTATTTACCGTGGGAAGAGTTGACTCTTGTGTTCCAACGTAATTATCATGAGCCCGACATTAGTTTTTCCACTAGTCACGTGTTACATATTGACAGAATCAACGTGATTGTAACTTCCGTCGTCGACTGATCATGTAGAACATCTAAGTTATGTTTTTCGCAGACTATTAGTTTATTAAACAATATCGCGATTTTCCACTCATCATAGTTACAACAGCATCTATTGTTAGCGATTCTGATTCCTCGCGAAAATATTTGTTCACCAACTGGTTTCAATGTCTTGCGTGCACATCTGCAGATGTGTTACGTGGTCAGTGATTGGATATTTGGATGAAGTAATGCAGAACAGAACCAGTTCACTAATTAATTTATTTTGAGAAAATTATTCCAAGTAGAAGAAGAAGGTAAGCAGTATAACCTATAAAAAGAACAAGTATTAAATCATAATATTTTAATAAAAAGAAGAAGCTAGATAAAGTGGTTTATACAAGGTTTATATGGGCACAGTAAACTTTGACCTTGAATATCTCAGCTCCAGTAATTTGTGGATTGGTTCCAATCTGCATAACTCCATCCATTTAACTATCACACGTTCTGGGGTTCCAGCGGCCAATCACAGGCGAGTGGTGTGTCAGTAACCACATTCTAGTAAGCACCGTCAAATAAGAGACGTATATGCACTATAACACGCTGTTAACAACCACAAAGCAGAGGTAAACTGAAACACACTGACGCAGAAAAGCTTCGCGAAAATTCATGGTCCGTTAGGCACAGTATTGTTTCTGGAAACATTCAAGTAATTTCTTCAGCGTTCGCAAAATTCTAAAACGGCGGTTGCCCAAAAGACACATCCATCTAGCAAGTAAAAGGACGAATGAGTGTAAAAATTCTTCTCAGCATTTTAAAGAACAACAAAGTCCCATATTATTTCACAATCTCGCGAAATGCATTTTCGCAGAGGAAAACACCACAGCTATGTTACGAAGATTGTTTTACAAAAAAATAAAATAATAAAATAAAACTTATACTACATGTAAAAAAACCTATACTACATGCAGGTTGCAAATGTTTGCACACGCCACGTGGGCGAGCACAGTCAGGATGAATGCCATCGTAAATTTCGTCCGGTGATTTAGAGTCGAAACACAACGAGGGCAGTTAGAAATATATTAAGAGAAAAAAATTGTGCGCGGGGAGAGGAGATAAGAGACAACGCGAGGAAGCGAAAACGTTATCGCGAAACAAGACGCGAATAAACAACGGACAACGGATTATTTAAACAGCAACAAAATAAAAGTGTTACGAGTGGCAAACGTAGTGTCTTTTAATGTCTCGCGCCTAATATTTCCAACAAAACACCGCGTACAGGACGGAGCACACAGACCTCCCTCTTAAGGGGCCCGCCTCGTGGCACATGTGTTTGTGTGAGTGAGGTATGGTGCTAAGGGTGACGTCGTATGGGCCATACAACGGTGCGTCGCCTCTACGCTCAAGGCGTGCAGTCTTCGCGAAAAACAAATTTCCTATGGGACTTTAAGTGGTGACCCTATTGTTTTATTTACGAAATCACTTTACTAAAGTCCAATGCACTGCCTTTAAGTGGTTTCACATGTATTCGGCTAGTATATTTTCAGCTATAGCAGCCTGAAAACCCCGTTTTAACCCATTTTGACGTGCCCTAAAAGGGGATTTCTAATACGTGTGTTGTCTTGAAAGTACTTAAGGGCAGTCGTCTGAAGTGTGTGTTCTTTTCGTAGACAAACGGCGTGAACACACATGTGTATTAGTTTCCGTGTAAAACTGTTTTTTCAAACACGCTGCAGTGTGATTTTATGGCAACGAGGCGGGCCCCTTAAGGATGTTCTAGTGCGATAAAATCATAAATTTAAATTTTTATGAAACAGTATAGGTTCTGTAGACGATACTTGTGAGTACACATTACTTTAACAAAATAAATTACCTCTCATAGTTTTAGTCAGACTTTGTTCGTTACACTGCCATGCAAATAATAAAAACCAATCGACCATCTTTAATGAAATAATTCACAGCGAAACAATATGTGATAGGTTATGTAACAAAACATTAAAAAAAACTTCGTGAACAATTTTTCTACTTTAAAAAATTACTGAACTTTCAATTTTTTCTTGTGCTTTTGCTTTTATTTTATTGTAATATTAAAAATACTATGTTGTCGGTTTCCAAATGCTCTACTACGTAGCTTATGACTAGAGACGGGAATAATGGGAGGGTTCACTGACATGTAGGCTAGCGTCCAAGAATATATGTGAAATCGTGCAAACAGCAGCTGTTCATTGGCTGCTCGCCGACAGTTACAGTTTTATTATTGGCTCAGCTACTTCCAGGAAGTGTCGAGTAAGTCAACCGCCAATCATTAATGTGATACAGACCTATAGTTGTTGGAACTCTAGCTTGTGCCTAAAAGAAAACGCGAATTTTTCAGGTCTCTACTTATGGGATGTTAGTCAACCGTGAATTATTTCATTTAAAAAAGTCAATTGGTTTTCAGTATTTGCAAGGCAGCAGAACATGCAAATTTGGTCGTTGACGCACCGCCATGAGAATACTACGAGAGCTAAAATTGTTTAGTAAGAGGAGGTAACTGTACTCACAAGTATCGTCTACAAAATTAACACTATTTCTTACAAATATATTCGATTGCACTTAAGGCCACCGCCTATCAGATGCTAAATCTCCGTTGCAGTGTCTTCGTAAATTATTTTTTAGAAAAATTACTGCACGCGTGCTCATTGTGCCAACATACGGAAATTAAACACTTCGGACAATGGCGGAATGTCAATGTAAAGGTACCACGATAATGAAAAAAACACCATTAAAAAGCCCGCCAACATTGCTAAAAACGGCCTTTTCAGACTGCCGCACACGTGAAACTCAGATATAAATATTCTCTGAACTTTGCAACAGACTTTCCACCAGTAAAATAAAATGGGCATTGCTTTAAGACGCATAGTAAAATTGGATCGACGGGAAGCTTGCACGTTAGCTCAGCGCTTGGCTCGTTGAGGTGACGCGGCATTTGATGCGCGCTTCAAGGTCGACCTTACTGCTCTGTCACTTCTGAACCTCTAACGTACACGTTGGCGGCGCCCTAACGATATTTCCGTGTCTGAGGACATATTTGTCCACTTGGAAGCTACAGTATCGGTGGTGTGTATTTGACCGTTTCCATTAAAATATTAGAAGCACAACTATGAGCGATTCCACAACAATTTCCAACACCGCAACACGTGCTGTAAGGTTGCGCTGTACAAAGTTGATTAAACCTAATGTTAAGGGCGCAGTGTACCGCAATTTTCATCACCATTTTTAATATTTTATTTGTACCAGATATTTTTTTCCTTTTTATTTTAGCCACAAAATGTGACTAAATTTGGCTATTTTTTTTTTATCTCTCGTATTTTTCGCGTAATGGCTTGTTAAAGTCATATTTTCCATGTTTTCGTTTTAACGACTACACTAAAACCAACTGATATACCAAACTAAAAAAAAAAATCACAGTGGGTAAAGACATTGCAGGCTACAATGTCATGCTCATACAATTAAAGAATAAAAATTATTTGAATTAAAAAAATGCTGAAACAGAAAATAAAAATTTAAAAGGTTCAATATTTTTTTTAATACAAATAATTTTTATTCTTTAATTTTATGAGTATTACATCGTAGCCAGCAATGTCTTTATCCATTGTGATTTTTTTGAGTTTGGTATATCAGTTGGTTTTAGTGTAGTCCTTAAAACGGAAACATGTAAAATATGACTTTAACAAGCCATTATGCGAAAACTATGAGACATAAAAAAAATTCATAAGAGCCAAATTTAGTCACAATTTGTGTCTAAAATAAGAAAAAAATATCTGGTACAAATAAAAATAAAAAAAAATGGTGATGAAAATTGCTGTAGACCGCGCCGATGCGTTTAACCGGCGCGAGGCTGCCTCACATGAGTGACACAATTTGTGGGCCCGAATCAGACGTCCAGGGTGAGCCATCAAGATGCGCGAGACAGTTATGACGAGAATTTGTCCTGTGGCAGTAATTCCGCGAGCAGCGACTGCATTTGCAGTGATTGCCACGCACGTTATAAGAAGAGAAGGTCGGTGGGTCACGCAAATATGTCGCAAAATATTTCAGTATCGATACCAACTTATGATGGATATGTCAGGTGAACAGGTTTATGACATTATCAAGAATTTCACGCGCATGATTCTTCAAAATTTCGACTATCTCACGCCATTGTTTGAGCGTAGAATCGGAAAAACGGATACTTACATGAGAGAAGTTATAACTGTGAAGGAAAGGCTCACCATGGCATCGAGATTTCTAGCAACGGGGCAGTCGTAGCTAGTCTACAGTATCTCTTCAGTGTGTCTCACAGTAGTATCTCTCGGATGATTCCAGGAGTATGTACAGCGATAATCTTGGCACTTTAGTATGTTCAGATAATTGAATTATTCAATATTATAGTTAGAAAATTATGTACTCGTCACATTTCTGTAATACAGTGTCTGTTTAGTAACACATCGTTGTAACATCTACTTGGTAGCCAAATGTTAGGAAATACAAACATAGTCTAAATGTAAAAAAAAAAAAAAACATGCCTCTTCTTGAAATAAAAATGTACCAAACTACACATGAAACACCTTTAGTAAGTAAATACAATGTTTACTACTTGACATACTGTGTTTCGTATAACTTCAATACATTTTGACACGTTCTGAGACCAGTTATTATTGTTTACAAAATGTAATCTTAATGATAATACAAGACAAAAAGTACCATATACACGGTAGATTTTACACTTCACGACTACAATTGTCAACTGGCAGTGTATCACACGTGCATCTCATGAAAAGGATGTGCCTTTAGGAAAATCAAATTACAAAATGTACAAGAAATATACTATATAAATATTCATTTCACGTATTTAATATAAAAAAAGCTTCAGTTTTGGTCAAATTAAAAAAACGCTGATTTCTTAAATATTCTTTCTTCGGAGATATCTCTGATACGAAAAACTATGCCAAAATATATTACATTATGGTGTACAGCCACATTTTATAATTGAATGACATGACATTACCACACAACAGCACAGCAAATGTGACATTTTAGAAATATGTTTGGGTCACCCGACAGCCTAATTCCTGGATTTAACCCTGTCTTTATGTAACATTGTACCGTCGTGGTTTCTTACAACGTAACACAACTTCATTAGGGAGAACGTCGTGTATTTAAGTTCTCGACACTTTAAGAACTAGACACATTTTCCGAACATCCAGACAAAATAGAAGTTGGTCACATGTATACAACACTACAGGACACCAGAACCAATAGACTGTTAGCACTGTACTATTTATTACTAGATACATACTAATTTCAATTTTTTTTCTGACAACAGACTACACTACGAGCTGTTGTTGGCCTACTCGACGTCTTCAACTGGCCTAGCACTGAAAAAATAATTGATTGCAAACTAACCACACTGCTGTATAGGAACGTTAAGAGTAGGAATGATGAAGTCGTTTCCCAAACATACGAGGCGACTTTCCTAAACGTTTTTTAGGAAACAGTCAAATATACACTGATGTCAGTATACATGCAAGGTAACAATGCTCAACACATACTCTATTTACTAATTTTAGTATGCTAAGTATCACTAATACTGTGTATCGGTGAAATATACCTATTCCTATTTAGAAAGTTTGTTTACAGTGTACAATGTCGTGGATTGTAATGGGGAACACTTTGAGCCGATAATTAAATTTCTTCGGATAGCAGCCAAATTCGTAGACATCACATACAGGTAGTTTACGAACACTTTCTACAGTGTATTTAAAGCGTACTTGCAGCCAGTTTTTTTTCCAAAGGTGAAACCGGATTACAAGCATCGGAGGCCGCACTGTAGGGAGTCTGCGCTTCTGTAATTGCAAATACTAAAGCTCAAAGCACGGATATTTGAGTACAGTGGAACGGAGTGATAGTCGCTGAGAGGAGGGTCACTGAGATAACACACTATCTTAGACACGCTACAAGTGGTTTATCTCTAAGTAGAGTTCCCAAACTATCGACAAGACAGCGAGCTAGCTCGCCAAAGTTAGGTAGGGTCTGGTGAACATGCCCGGCCAAGTTACGGAGACAAACCACTCGACCCTCCGCTGTATCTCAACTACTCTGTGTTGAAACTCCGATACGTCCCACTTGCTGCTTGGTCCTTCGTCTAGAATATTAAGACTTATTTTGACCTTAACTTTTTTTTGTTTGAGGCACGTAAACGGGCAATGCGATAAGTCGACTCCAATACGTCTGTTACACACCGCCTTGCATCTAAGCACAGAGAACTCAACTAAGCATGCAGCGGCGTTTTTCAATACGACATAAAATGGCGACTACTTTTGGTTTGTGTTAAGTCCAACGCAGATATCTATCACTTTGTTTTGCGATTACGACTTATATTTTTCCAGCTACTGCAATGTTAAAAAGTTGCATTTATTGATTTTGAGGAGCTGGCGATCATGTTTTTAATAAACCGACGGTAACTTTCAAACGCTACAGACACACTTTGAAGCGTGTCTCCTCGTACATAAACGCACTGAAAAATTGTTTAGTAGTTGTTCTTGAAAAAGCACTTTCCGTACCACGCTACAATACAGCTCATGCATCAGGTTCAACTAACTCTCAAACAGTTCACAGTAAAGTGAGAACGTCTTGATGTCAACAAAACAGTCCTCGTCAGGCGCATGAACGAAGATGTGGCATGTCACGCGTATATGATTCCCAGTACGTTCATACATTTAACATTTAATTTGTAATTTAAAAATAACAGAATTCCAAATAAAAACTGAAAATT
The DNA here is from genome assembly GCA_003012365.1 of Medauroidea extradentata. Taxonomy (NCBI): domain Eukaryota; kingdom Metazoa; phylum Arthropoda; class Insecta; order Phasmatodea; family Phasmatidae; genus Medauroidea; species Medauroidea extradentata. The sequence goes on from PNEQ01115825.1 coordinate 58,763, forward strand.
TCTTTTTTTTATATATTATTTCATCTTATCTTTTTAAATACAAAAAATATTTTAATGCCGTTTCTATGCATATCTTGACTCAGTCCGTGACACTGTTTTCTTTTAACACACAAAACCGGTTTTACACATAAGTACAGTAAAAATTCACCACGACGTTTGTGTACAAAACAAATCATATCTCGTTCGGTGAATCACCCCTTTACGGGTGTTCAAGTACGATAAAGTCATAATTTTATATTTTTATGAAATGTTGATAGTTTTGTACACGATACTTGTGAGTACATTTTACTCTTACGAAATAATTTTAGCTATACAGCGTTTGTAAGTACATATGATTAGGTCGGGATCAACGTTTTACTAGTTGTATGCTGTCAAATCAAGAATTTTGTTGCAGGTAGGCCTATAAAGTTTACTGCTGGTGAAGCGCCGTGTAGGACCGCGAAAATATTGATTACCAATTGTAAAAGTAACCTACGTCAAAAATATACGTTTACCCACACATACAGAATCTATTATAACAAATCAAAACTCACAAGACCTAATTTAATGTACTAAATTTATGACGGATTTGATAGCTTCAACAAACAAATCTTGGTAAATGCAAAATATTGGACAAAAATACTGTTAAAAACGTAGACGACTCACCATCAGACGAAACAAATAGCCTACTACTGGATACATCTGAGACTCACCTGAAAAAAAAAAAGAAATTGAATACATAATTTAACACCACAGATGCGTTAAACATACACAAAAAAATTCAAGATTACAAGGTGTGATACATATTTCTACGCTAAAAACATCGTTATAAAATTGCAGGTTTTCCGAAGGCAAATTACAAAAAAAAAATAAAAAATAAAAAAAATAACAGCAACCACAGTTTATAGGTTTTACCTGAAAACAGCAACTTAGGCTTATAGGTTTTACCAACTTTGTGAGCAAAAATTTCTTTTTGGAGAAACGTATATCTGAAGAACAATCGCCGACACCAAAATGTCGCAAATTTAATTGCGGTGTAAGATATCACGCTTAATAAATACATCATTCTGGGTAAATGTTAGCTTATAAAGTTGGCAAATACATTATCCAGGGTTCTTGTTTTGTAGTATTCCGTACTGACTTTCAAAACCCTGCCGATTTAAAATTATGTTTTTTAGCGTATATTTATTTACCACACACTGTTAAAAAAATTTGACAATTACAAATATTACCATGAAGATTAAGTTGAAAACAAATTTTCGAGAGAAAAGCAAATAGCGAAAGAACAGTTAAACGTTTAAGTCAGAAAGCACCTTCGCTCATTCTCTTTATAAAATTGGGAAGCATATCTACACCTTGTTCACAAGGCTACCAACAGATAGCAGACGTGTGTAGTTTCGGGAATGACTGACCAGTGTTTAGAGGTACGTCAATTTCGCAAATGCATTCCAGGTCAGGTTGAACGCCAAAAATATATACTTCATAATCACGTCTGTGATTAGCTGGCGGTTATCACGAAACGCATTTGTCTACTGCAAGCCAGTAGTAAATAAGGAAATGATTCATAGAGCTATCGCTTGTAATGTTGTAAGCCAATGAATAATCGACTGTATCCAGAGTGTGTACAGGACTGAGCAATCTAGGCTACTGCCAGATGCCTCCGCGAAATTGACGTACCTCTACAATGTACCAAATATAACATCACAATTAAAATGTTTAAATAATTTCTTGTACTGAAATTCAAAGCGAAGTAGGGTAGGTTTTCCTTAATCGTGGCAAGCGTGCATGGGTTACGAAATAAGCTTCGGTTTTCCTTTTCGGTGATAAAAATTAAGAAGAGTGTTGAGTGTTGTCGGAGACATTTTCCCCCCATTTCACCCAAAAAAAAATCGCTACGACAGTTTATTTTGAACTTTATAAAATTCAAGAAAAGAGCACCACTTACATTAAAAACAAGTTCCCGCCAAGTGTAGTAATTTTTTTAAAAATCTTCTAGGAAATAAAAAAAAATTCTTGTTGATCACGGAACAGGGGCGAGTATTTAAATGCTATTAGGGAAACCCATATTCCGGGCACGGAAGTGTGTTAAAAGGCGCAAAAAGAGCGTGCATGCTTTACCAGTCGTGTGAGAGGGTAGTTGGGGTTGGGGGTGAGTGGAAGTTATTCTTACCCCGCGATGAACGCTGGGTAATTAAATTACAAGGGCGGGCGGACAGCATCTCGAGCGTAGGTAATGTTGGGAGGAGAAGAGGGCGGGCAGACAACGACATGACAAAGTTTACCATTTTTCACGACCACCCTCCCCTCCCCCTTATCATCATCGCGGCAACCCCCACTCTACCCGTCATGCAGGGCGAACTTCTGAGCAATCTTCTCAACGTTTAGCGACTACTTAACATTAACTCAGATCCGCAGACATGTAAAGCTTGCAGTCATTCGCACTGATGACTTTCACGCCCGACTAAATAATTAAAATTCCAATACTTACCCTTTAATGTAATGTTTAAAGTTAAATTTGACTGTTTTCAAGACTCGCGCAGAATAAAAATTCACTCGCAATTATATATTTTTCGATCTATATATATCCCAGAGGTACTACATTACTAATACTAAAAATTACACGCGTAAATGTTTTGTATAAAATATTTAAAAAATTTCAAAACTACAAGAACTTTTTCCATAAAACTACAAATACAAAAATATAAATAAACACACGCACACATTATATTTTAGTATTAATAAAATATCCGGTGCCTTCAATTTTCAATGCGAACTATTTTGTTAGTAAGATAAGATTTTTGCTGCCTTTCTCAAAATCGTAAAATTTTTATTTTGAGGTATTTTTGTAAAATGTTGTGATCAAACGAATAATTTGTTAGCCGTAACGACTATGCGTCGAATAGTAATCTGAGAAGACAAAAATTAATTACTTATTTCACAGAAGAGCAACATGTCAACAAACGCATGCATTCAAACAGGACCACGATTACTATTACTATTAATATTAAAACAGTAAATCAAGCCAGCAACATGCAGGGAAATACAGACTAATCCATTTCTTCGTAAAAAGAAACTACTACAAGAAAGGCTTCGAATTATACTTACATAACCACTACAGTACTACTGAAACAATCTTTGTCAGACTCGAAATCATCACTTCACATTCAGTTAGTTAGTCCTCAAATCCAGCGGTGTAAATTACAATAATGACGTTTATTATAGTTAAGTTTTTCATACATTAAACTTGACAATAACGCAACATTTAATGGTGATCTAAGATAACTGTACTGAATTACTGATTACAACACACAACCGGAAAAAAAACGAGGCGAAGGCACGTATGAAGGCTAGGAAAAAGATGTCCATTAATATAATGCTGAAAATTTTTTATAATGAGTGCACAGAACCTGGTATAGATTGATTTTTATATTTAACAGGGGAAAATGTGTAAACGTTAAACACACATAAATACATACAGCATATACACGTTGTTTTTATGACGATTAGGTGATACAAACTTTAAGGAATGGTGGAGAAAAATGAAGCAAAGTAAAACAGGGAATGTGGGCCGGAAGGGCAAGGTTAATAGTTACTAGATAAAAACATAGCGGCAAAAGTTTTGGACAAGCTACACACAAATACACACAAGTATTCGTTAGTCCTAGTCGAGCGACGAGGACCGGACGGCACCTCCCGGCCACAGCCAGGAAACTAATGCAGACGTGAATTGACGTGGCGGCCCATTTGGTAGGAGCGAACTTCGCCGCTAATTGCCTGCCCGAATCTGTTGATAATAGCCCCGTGTATGTTTGATTCCGGCAGCAGGTTTTCTATTGGCCTGGCTGCCGACTAGCATGGCAGCCACCTTACACTTATTGACGATGGGCATTTCCCCCAATGTTACTGGTCAGCGACGCCATGTAGCTACTCGCTATTTCTCTTCTGTATTCGTAAATACTCTGTGTCCCGGTCACGGGCCGAAGAAAAGCCGAAAGGTCGCTGGGCGCGTGAAGGTTGGTCGGTGAATGAAGTGATGGGGTGGGGGAGGGGTGTGGGTTGTTCCGCCAATAGCGAGCAACATAGCCCCCCGAGGCCAGGAGAAAGGTAGAGGAAAGCAGGCGAAGGTGAATCCCGGTACAGACCAATAATCGATACTCCATTATCAAGTCGCGGCCGCCGAGGGTAAGCAGGCAGGCGCTCCTTGGATGCACTACACGTCGACAATATATAGCGGAGGGGGGGGGGGGAGTAGTAAGGGCACTGCCGCAGTCAGGGCTCATCCTCACAGGAATACAAGCATACTGTAGCTAGCTCTCTTCGCCTCCAGCCATCCACTCTCGTATACTTCCATATCTACCAACCGCCTCCACACTCCATATACATTTCCATATTCACCAACAATAAAATTCCTGCCAACACAACACGCGCGTTTTATACAAACAATTCAATACGTACATCTGGCAAGATTTTCAACAGGAAACATAATTAACTGCAGTGGTAAGTTACAGAAACTGTAGAAGACGCTAGGGTACTAAATATAGACATAACTTTTTATTGTTCTGGTCGGTGAATTTAAAATGCCGTTACACAATTTTTTTAACAAGCATTTTTTTTTACAAAAGTACCTTTCGCCTAGCTTACGATAGGTAAAACTGTGTACTGAGCAACTTCGGGTTTTTTTTTTCTCGAAGAAAAACACAAATTATTACCAATACCGTCATGTATTAAAAAAAACTTACGTCTAACTACGCTTCAATACTCACCGTTAGAGATGGTGAAATTTCGCGAATTCAACTATCTGCATGTTAGAATCAAATATAGGCTACTATGCATACTCAAGCCCTGTCTATTCGTTCATTCTACGCTGTTCCACTGAGTAGCAGCTAGTGGACAAATGGTCGGGACTTGAATATGCATAGAATATTTTATTCTAACGTGCAGGTCATTGAATTTGCGAAATTTCACCATCTCTAGCTATGGCTAGAGATGATGGTAGATCGTAAAAATGTTTTGCGCCAACATACCCTTCAAAACTTTGTAGTTTCTCACAACATATATGATTTGATGACATACTTCTGACACAATGTAGCTGTCTGCAGACGAATAACACGAGTCAAATATTACAATATCGGGATTCTTATTGTCTCAGTCAAATAGGGCAACAACTCTATTTATACGCGAAAGTCAGTAGGTAATCTTTTCACAAGCTGAACGTGTGTTGAAATTCAGCAAACAGTCAAGTTTTCCCGCGATAAACCATCATCTCTAGCAACGGCTAACAGACTTGCAAAATATTATTATTTGTTGACAGACTAGACTTTGCTGATCAGTACGTACCCGGGCACAATCTGGGATCTCATCACTCTCTAGTCTTTATGTGATGTCAGTTACGTCACTACTTTACATGCGATTGGGCACCCTACAGTATAACTAGAGATCATGGTATATCACGGAAATTGTTTGTGCCAACATACCCTACAAAACACTGTTAGTTTCTTCTGACGTGTAAGATTGGGTGATATACGTCTGACACAACTTAGCTGTCTGCAGACCACTAATAGGCAGAGACCTGAAAAATTCGTGTTTTCTTTCACGAACACGTTAGAATTCCAACAACTGTACGTTCATACAACTTTCACAATTGGCCGTTGACTTACTTGACTACACATTGAAGTCGCTGAGTCAATAATAAAAACGTAACTAATTACGAACCCATTTAAATGTGTCAGCAAGGAGCTAATGAACAGCTGTTGTCTGCTTAAATACACATATATTCTTGAAGGCTAGCCTACATGTCAGTGACCCCGCGAATTTTCCGGTCTCTACTAATATGTATAAAATATCACAATAGCGGGATTGTTATTGGCTTAGTCAAGCAGCGCAACAACTTCACGTAAAGCGAAAGCCAGTAAAGATCTAACAAGCTGAACGTGCGTTGAAACCTACCAAACAGTCACGTTTCCCCGCGACAAACCATCAACAGAGAAGGTGATTCATCGCGGGAAAAGTTGACTGTTTGCTAGGCTTCAATGTGACGTATTCAATCTGACGCTTTTATTTCGTTACTGGCGAGTCCCTATTTGACTGGGCCAATGATAACTCCGGTGCACTAGTACTGAACGCCTGTGATTGGTCTGTAAACAGCTACACCGTGGCACATTACCGTCGGCCAATAATACATGATGCAGGACGCTACACTGATTTGCAGAACACGCTGGCAGAAAACAATATCGCGATAAATCATCTTCTCTAACCGTTATATATATGGATACGCCATGAATAGAGCCCACGATTTTTGGTGAAAAGAATTCTGCAACAATTTGTTTCAATACCTTGTGTGCGCAAATGCAACTCTGCTTCTTGAGTATTGGCAGAATGTAGGCGTGACTCATTAGACTAGTGCCAGCAGGGACAAGGTTACTGCGACACCACACGTCTGTGATTTGCGGGTAAAACCCCGAGACGCTGAGAATTTAAAACAGCCAATCGCTGACCACGAAGCAGAGCTGCATATGTGCACATAAGGCATTGAAACAAATTGTTGCAGAATTCTTTTCACCAAAAATCGTGGGCTCTAGCCATGAACTCCTCCATGTGAAAAGAATTTTTTCCCCAGTTAATTTCAGTGCTTTACGTTCACATCTATAGATCTGCTTTCAACTCACGTGTCTCGGTTCTACCCACAAATCACAGACCTGTGGTGTTGTTGCAACCGTATTGTGGCTGGCACAGTCTAATGACAGATTGTCGCTTCACAAAGACACACAGTCCATAACCCGGCAGATGTGCCCGTTAAGGCACTGAAACAAACTGGGGCCACATTCTCTTCGAGAGAAGGTCGTGGCCCTAACTACTGACAGCAACGACGGTGGAATGCAGCAATGGAAACATAGTAATTCGAGGGAATAGCAACTTCATGGAGGAGCAAGGGGGGCGATTTTTTTTCTTTCCCACGGTCTGTTAATAGGACCACTCAATCTGCGCTCTCTAATCTGCTCGTTCCATTATTCATCGCGCTGGGCCGGGCTAGGAACGAGAGGAAATACATTACGCCCCTGTTAAGTTCAAAGGTCGGCTCGAGTGCAGCCATCATTGGTAGATTCGCCCAGTTACGACCGGTCCCCTGCCTGCTCATCCCTCCAAAACCTCTTCCTAATCCCCCCCTCCCCCAGAGACCCTAATTCTTCAACCTCCTCATGTCGTTCGACTAGCGCGAGGCGGTTTCTCGCACACTCCTGCACACGAGAGCCGCTTACGAAAATGTAGTGGGTATAATCTACTTGGTAGTATTGATAGGTATAATTTACTCGGTAGTATTGATTCACGTGATCAGATTTACTCGTGCGTAGGATTTTTAACGGTTTTTTACCTGAGCGTATTAAACCTCCAGAGGTTGTATGTTGCCATCCTACATAAAACAAAACACGACGAAATCTGCAGTAGACCAAGTTCGGGCAGTACAGAATATCCACTTGTATTGGTACAATGTAGTTATATGGTATTACAACAGCGTACTAGTTCTGCATACTTTACACACATGCTAGAATTAACCACAGAAACTAGTACATTTTACGTGCTCTTTCGTGTGTTTCGTCTGCTGGCCGCTATCTAGATCTGAGTAGATCCGGCGTAGAAATCGAGGTGAATATTTAGAGTTCTGAACGCAGGTAGACTACTCGCACATGGTTCTTGAATGGTTTTAGAGACATTTCTACTTCATCGAGTAAGGTTTCCGTAACCGCCTAAGAGCAAACGAAATTCGCGCACGTCATCGTTCGTGACACAGCATCACAAACACTGCAAAAACTAGTAATCTACTGCAGCATTACAAATGAAAAAAATATCACTCCTGTTTTGTTTGGGCGCTATAATAATTACTATTCAAACCGTAAAGAAAACAAAACGTAAAACTGAACTAGCAGAAAAACAAACAAACTTGTGATTCTTTATATAAAAAACTACTTCTTGAGTGCATTGCGTTGAATGTAACGAGCAATAACTGCAAAACTCTCACGTAGTATCCGCTACCTCCCAGGTCCACATAACATTTTAAGTAGCACCAAAATCATGTTTACAACAGACGTACAGTATTTTAATTCTAAACAAAGAAGCATACTTAAACGGTCAAGGGTGGATCCAGAAGGGGAGGGAGGCATAGGGGTCATGGCCCCATCAGTGACTACTCCAAAAGTATTAAACGAAATAAGTGCCAAGTAAAATATTGAAAGTTTACCTCGTACTATTACTAGAGCTTTGTGATGAGCACAGTGATTGTCATTACAACGTATCAACAGCAATATCCATTAATTAGGATACTTTCTGGATATAAAAAAAACGGGCATGCGACCATTCATTCTCCTCGGCCTCATGTCACGAAGCCGACGGAACTATAATGAGAAAGCAATAGTCAATGTTACTGTTTATATGTAAATAAAACTAACATGTGTATATTTCGTCATAGTGGAGAGAGCAGGTGCAGCTTCTATACGGCAGCCTGGCTCCTCACCCCCACCCCACTTGTACGCCCTTAGCTGTTGGTGGATCGGGGAGAGTGCCGGCTGTACAAATTAACATACAAATGTTAATTATTATAATAGTAAGTAGTATATAAGGAACACTAGGTTTAAGGAGCCTCAGGGGTAATTATTGTCAAGTATAACGAAGGAAAAGTAATGTGAAAATGGAATAAATGCGGCAATGGCAAGAATTTACTGTAGTCGAGGGGTGAGGCTATTTTGAAAAGCTGTCTCCTGATTGGCCCAAGGGAACCAAAGCCTGCAGCACAAGTGGCGGGGGTTATGGCGCCAAACAGGGCAACTCGAGGGAGTTGAACGTCAAGAGAGGGAGACGTCGTCGAGAGACGTGTGAGGACGATGGACCTGGGTGTTACTGCCGGCGTCGACTCAAGGGTCGCGACGCGGTGTAGAGGCAGAGATTGTAGAGCCAACTGACGACGGACCTGGGTGTTACTGCCGGGCGTCGATTTGGGCGTCGCGGCGCATTAGGGTGCTGTAGAGTCACGAACGGCGAGAGACCTGGGGTGTTACCGCCAGGGCCGATTCGCGTGTCGCGAGATTGACCAGTCGTGTGGGCGGAATTTAAACCGGGTCGATAAATCCACGCCAGAAGAGGACAGTGGCGACTTGATGTCCGTCAAAAATACGACAGACCGACTTTTATTTACTCTCGCAACAACATCACCAATAACTAGAGACAGGAAAAATTCACGGGTTCACTGACCTGTACGCTAGCCTGCAAGAACATCTGAGAACTGAAGCCGACAGCAGATGCTCATTAGCTGCTTGCGGTTAAAGTGATATGGGTTTGTATTAGTTACATTCCCATGATTGGCTCAGGGCCTTACAGGAAGTGTCAAATAAGTCAAAGTCCAATTGCGACAGTGACGCAAACTTACAGTTGTTGGAATTTTAGCTTGTGCTCAAATGAAAGCGCGAATTTTTCAGGTCTTTACCAATAACAATTCGTAAGGCACGTAAGATTTAACAGAGAAGACCATCGTAGCTTTTTAAAAGACAACATAACATTAACAACACAATCGTGTCTTGCATCAATATTGAAGCATAAGCTTAAAAATTTAATTCACATAATTTATTTTATATCAGCACAGAGAATTTATGTTTAAAGTACAAGTTATCCTTAAAACTATTACATTTTATTTAAAGAATATACTTTTTTTTTGCTTGGAAATTCCTTCAACAGCATCATTTTGCACACAAATATCCTAATTTTTCCGGGGGAGGGACAACCCCATATTTTTCTTTTTTAGTATGGCTAAGTTTTAAATTTTATTGGACCCGTCACAGTCCAGTGTAGGCTTCGATTTCGAACGAATCCGGTACATATTTTTTTAGAGAAAAACAACCGTCTGGAAAAGCTCATTTTAGCCAAGTTGGAGGGCTTTAATGTAATGCTTCCAATGTAGGCCTACGTGGTCTTTTAAAAGTATTTTGCTATTCGTAGGTAAGCACTATGGACGCAGGTTTACTAGACTACGAGATAAAGCGTAACTGTGAACACACTGCACGCAGTTCGAGAGCCAACCATGATATAAGTAGTGCCTTATGATAAAAGTAGTACCTGCCTGTGGACCACTGCACCTGACTGTGCAACATGTACAGACCGTTAACAACTCTTACCGAAACTATAAAAAGGAATGAAAAGAAACAAATTAAGTTTTATATGAAAGATTGATGATTTTAAGTCTTGTAACAACAATGAACTAAACCGTATTTTTGTGAATATGCGCAATTGCGAGCGAATGTTGCCGATTGGTAGAAAATTCCCACAGTGAAAATAATTCAAAATAAATAAATGCCATTGTTAGCTGTTGTCAAAACATGTTTTATGTAGGAAAATTGCAGTAAATTTGTCAAAATAATTTTAGATTTTATATCGTAAACACCGGTTTTAGTGAAATAATTCAATGTAAACCTACGCTACACTTCGTTATCCTAAACGCTTGACCTTCAATATCAGAAATATGATAAACATTTTAACACTGATTTTATATGTGATGCATTGGTCACTTATTTTATTTCTGAAACTACAAATGCCTGCTCTCTGTTGGTTACAAAATGAACTAGGTGTAGCCTACAGATCCTTCCCAATGTTTTGAAGCCCGCAAATCGGATTACCATGGCATTAAGGTATATCACGATGTATGGGCAGTTTACCCGATTACAGAACAAGTGTACATAAAATAAATATTACAAATGGTTGTTCCCCCTTCTTCAAATGCAATTTAACTTGTATCGTTTTGACATTGTTTATAATTTGTCCTCCACAGGCAACCCCTCCAAATCCACCTTTAGCTTTTCACCTCTAACATTATTTAGAGAAGTTTCACGTGGAGAAAATGAAAAGTGCGCTACAAATTACCGCATGGACGATCACGTTAAGTGGTTGGTAATTACCGGTGTCTTATATCTTCGCCGGTGTAATGCTTTTAGGAGCCTGTTAAAGATGAAAGCCCGCCGTATTATATACTAGCAAGTTAGAAAGTGGTCCAGGCTCGCAAGAAGTCGATAACGTACATCTCACGGCGCACGGCGCGGGTAATATACCCCGTGCATACAGAGCGGCGATGACATCTAGAAGAAGGGTTCAGATATTCAAATATTCTCTCTGGTTTCCCCAATATTAGTCCCCGTGGCTTCCGAACCTCTCCTGCGAGGAGAACGACTCGAGAACATCTTCGCGCCAGTTCACTAACGGAAGAAGGATATTGAAATCACTTGATATCTTCGATATTCTTCGCCTCTCGTGTTCTTCTGCGGATATGGAAGACATTCAACAGCTTGCCGGCATTTTATATTCGCAATAATCGAACAAATACCCGGGCGCTCCATTTGTCTTTTTTTCCTCCATGTGGCGAGAAATGTATTAATTCCATTTGCTTTTTCTCTCCAACACAAACATCCCCCAACAATAACCAAACTCTCGTCGTAAATGAATTTAATTGTGTTTGCTCGTAATACAGTTTATCCCCGAGACATTGCCTGTATTAATTTCATCGTACAAAACATTTCTATATGTTTACGTATAATGACAAGAAAAAACTAGCTTGCTTACTGATGATAAAACACGTGCTGAAACAAACGTCACTAGGAGCTAAATAAATTTTCTCAAAGGTAAATTTATCTTTTTTTATGCATAAAACATACATAACATTATTTTTTGCGCACTTTTTATATCCTGTTAGTTTTCCTTAACACTAATTTCAAAAAACTGAATTTGGCATGCAATCTTGCGAAACTTGCAGGATAAAAAACAATATTAAGACAAAGCCATGCATAGTAACGCATTGATAGTATTTCTTGCGACGAAAATAAGTTTTTTTGCCACCAAACGCAACATGCGTTATCAAGTCTCCCTGACATTGTGGACATTGCGAGTCATTTATTTATTCATGCTGCGTGGCGTAAAACTAAATTCAGCATTACCCACAACGGTATGACGGATCCTACCGCGCTATCGACAACAATACACAAGTTACAGAGCAAGATACCTGCAAATTTAGGGTATTTATTTGGCAACAGGATAACATCCAATGGCCTATATTCCCCCAAACTCACTCCGTGACGTTATATGCTCCGGGTCTTCGTACACTAGTGTGCCTACGTCCCAGGACAAGTGGGTATTTTAACACTGGACCTTACATCCTTGGTCGAAACTGGAAAAATGTACGGGTTCACAGACCTAGTAGGCTAGCCTCCAAGAACATGTGTGTATTCAAGCAGACATTATCTGCACACTGGCTGCTCGATGACGCATAGATATGGGCCTGCATTTAGTTGCTTCTGTACTATTGGCTAAGCGACTTCCAGGAAGAGTCAAATAAGTCACGGGACAATTGCGAAAGTGGCACGAACTTACAGCTGCTGGAATTCTAGCTTGGGGCCAAAAGGAAACGCGAGTTTTTCAGGTCTCTAGTCATTGGTCGAGATGGAGGAAAATCGCGAGAATTATTTCTACCAGCGTGTTCTCCAGATAAGTGCATCATCCTGCGACTTGTATGATTGGACGATGGTTGTGTGTAAATGTTTTAGCTGTTTACAGACGAGCCACAGACGTACATTTACTAAGTCAAATAGGGACCTACCAGTAAGGAAAGAGATTACACTGCCACCTCGATAACAGCCAAAACACTTCACGCGATACGTCGCCATGTTTAATCACTGGTTGTAAGAGTCCTTCAGGTGAATCTCAAGAACTGTCGGCCAACAGCACAGGTTTAATAAGAAACACAACACAGTTACTTGCAGTTCAGTCTGCCATCAGAATATAACGCGAAATCCACAGGTTCCTAGTTAAATCAGCTTTCCATGTGCAACAACATTCACAACCAGTAATCTCCCTTAAGGGGGTTCCCTACCTGCGCTTGAAATGCGTTGCAGCGAGTTGCAGGTATTCATTTTCTGACGAAACTACTCCACGCGCATCAAAATGGTACGTCTACGAAAAGAACTCGTAAACAATGCGTGGCGCTATGAGATTAAATATTCCATGCGTGTGTTTTAAATATGATACCCGGGCCTGCCAAACTGGCTAAAAACTAATTTTTTTCAGACTGCCTTATCTGGGAATATACTAATCAGAATCGGAAAACGCACGAATAGAAGCACGCGTTGAAGTTTAAACTATAATTTCCCTAAATTAAATTATATGGTCACCACTTAAAGGCGCATAGGAAAATGAATACTAGTAAAGCTCTGCGCGCCAGTTGTGTGGCTTGTACATAGAGACTAAACTGCGTTACATACGCCGGCCGGCGGCGACCTTGGCGCTTTATAGATTTGGTGCCTCACATACACGGACGCAGTCTACATAGGGAGCCACCTTAAGGGCTTGTTCCCGAGTTTTTTTCAGATTGGTGCCAATAACTCAAGTATTTTTTAACCAAAAGTTCGAAAAAATTTGAGTCAATGTGCAATCACACGATGCACAATACTGTGGACGCGTTTTTTTTAATAATGTACCATTCGCCAGCAAAAAAATAATTTCCTTCATTTTTGCTTATTTTCACGACGAAAAACGCGGTACTTTGGATAATGAAATCTAAAAACCGTTCAGTATAATTCTACAAAAAAATTCAGCTAAAAATTATAACATATAAGCGTCAAAACCGTGCAGCGAAATTTTGATATGAGTATTAGGTAGCAATAAAAAAAATATTTTCGAAATCCCTGCAAAACTCCTTAACAAGGCCTTAAGCCTAGAAGACGCGGTAATCGATTTTTTAACAAGTTGTACACCTTGTTCAAGCCGACTTGCACCATGTGACTGGTTCAAACTGTATGCAAGTACCGTGCATGCAATCTCTTGCATTTGAGCTAGATTCAGTTAGAGGCGGTTATAACTTTCATGCACCTTCTCGAGCAAGGCGGTATGTTTATGTTTTTATTTGGCACATTAACGTTCGTTGAGAGTAGAATACAAAATGAAGCCTTCGATAGTCACAACAAATATATTTATCTGTTTTTTATCATGAAGGTAAATAATAAATTTTAAATTTTAAAATGCCCAATTTAATACCTTTGTTAATGATGATAAAAAAGATGCTCACATTTGCACATTTCTGTCATAAAGGCACAGTCGAGCATGCATACAAGTAGCACTGTGTGTACGGTACGCGCATGAAGATTGTATACAAGGGGGTACATGACATTCACGATAAAGTGAGCACTGCATAAAGTTTTCTTTTAGCATTTTTTGCAGCCATCTTTACAATTTTTTATATGGAAAGTTCCTAGATACTAAAAACCAGTGTAAAAGTTTCAACACTCTCAAAAGACAATATATGTTGGCTATATAAAACATATCTATTTTTATATATCAGCATTGTGTCGCATGTTAACTCAGGTTTCTTATTTGATTTTTTCTTATTTCATTTTTATCTGTTTGTTCCTCGTTTTATTTGACACGATTACATTTTTTGAATTTTATGTTGTGTATGTATCCTGTTGACTATAGCATACTCTGCTTAATTATGTTTTTGTCTTATTTTTAGTTTTCTTTTGAGGGTCATTTACTTTGCAATGGAATATGTCGAAGCAAATAAATACAGTCATGAACTCTCATTTCACAGTTCTTACAAGATCATATAATTTATATTTTTATAAATTACAATTTCTGCCGAGTGTTCAGTTTATAGAGAACAGCCTATATAAACGTTCTTATTCAAGAAATATAACCTTGTGTACTAGACTTTAGCAGATGCTCCGTGTTAACAAGGACGCTAGTAACATCATGAACTGGGGTAATCACGACTGCAAGTGTAATACTGCGTCAAGTTACAACAGCAATGCAGAGGACAAACAAACGACTGCCGCAACAACGCAGCCCGGGTACACTAGCAACTAACGCTGCACAAGGGGGAGCAGGGGGAGACTGACTTATTTACCTTTATGTGCGAGGGTGGTAATGACAGTGCGCGTCCAATCCACCAGCTGATATAGGGCAGTGATAAGACCTTGTGCTCGCCTCGCACGCCTGATGGTTCCAGTGCACGCAGCCCGCACAACATACACTCACTGCGGGTTGCGAGATACAACCCCCTCTCTTCATGTGCGGCAGTTCTGCACCCACAGGGACGCGACTACAGAATCTCCAGAAACAAATGCATAATACGCACGCCACGCGAATCCTGGGCTCAAATGCACATGAAAATGTTGTACGATGGCATTTTATTTTCACAGTGTGGCAACATAGCATTGTACGTACTCCCCTCTTGCGCTCCACAGATATCTTACTACTACTGTTCTGACCTACATATTATTGGTCCAGGTAAGGTTAATTCTACTACGGGTTAGAAAGATCAATGATATAACTTCGGCACAGGGAAAATTTCTGCCACTTGAGCGCTGGTATCGCTAATGCACCAAACTGACCAATCACAGAGGGTTTCTGAATTTTTAGTTACGTTAAGTTGATAATTTAAAACGCGAAATTGGTAATTTTTCACTTAAAAACTAAACTAAATTACTAATAAAATTTCCAAGATTATTTAAACTGAATTTTACTACGGTTTCGTACTTATCTGGTCTCTTAGCGATTGAAGCGAAACTATTGGCAGAAATTTTCCCTGTGCCAAGCTCTCCCATAAGAAAACGCATTTTCTTTCTAACCTGTAGTAGAATTAACCTTAGTGCAGGTTAAAATCCTGAGCAGTCCAAACATGATTCTATGTTTACTTGACTTAACTTACATAAAATAATACCATCGTGGAGGGCAAGAGGAGACTAGTTCAGAGCAGTGTTGCCACATTGCGCACATTTAGCCCAGGATTCACGTGGTGTGTTTATCAGGCATTTGTTTCTGGACATCCTGTATACTCGGGATGAAATAACCCACCAGCTGTTGTAAGGTTTGATCAGTCACGTGGTCAGGTCTTGTCAATAGGTTATACCACGGCCGTAGAAGAACAGGTCTGGACACTCACCTGAAAAACTGACCCCCTTGTTGTTTGGCTGCAGTTCGCCAAGTTACTGAGAATGCTGTTTTATATTGGCGCTGCAGTTAGGGCGGTCGGACTCAAATTCCGCCCACTTCCTTCCCACTAAGATAAACAATTTATCAAAGCGTATTTTTTATTAACTTATGAAATACTTCTTTGGCTCATAAATTAAAAAAAAAAAAAGGCTCCAGCAATCTTTATTTACTTTATAGATTTACCAATGGGGAAGAAAGGCGGAGTTTGAGTCCGACCGAACGGATTACAGCGCCAAAAAGTACGACATTCTCGGTAACTTGACGAACTACAGCCAAACAACAAGGGGGTCAAGCAAAATACATTGGTAGATAGGCGAGTGTCCAGACCTGTTCTTCTACGACCGTGGGTTATAGATATGGACAAAATACGGCGGATTCACTTATTACCTGTAGGCTAGTCTCCAAGAATGTATGTGAACTCAAGCATACAGCAGCTGTTCATTGGCTGCTCGCCGACACTATGATATCACATGACTGGACCTGCATTTCAATGCTTCTTTACTATTGGCCCAGCGGCTTCTAGAAGGTGGCAAATGAGACCAGAGCTAACTGCAAAAGTTGTATTAATATACACAGAAAAAACTGTTTTGTAGTGTCTACAAAATATTTCGTCAATTTAGTCACTACCAAACGTTCTTGTGAAGAACACCAAATATTTTGCAGTGTTCAATAAATTATTTGTTGGTAATTACAACATAATAAACAATCTAACAAAACGTTTTGTGGCCACTGCAAAATATTTGGTGTTCACCACAAACTTATTTGGTAGGTTCTAAATTGACAAAATATTTTGTAGCCACTACAAAACTGTTTTTTTTTTATGTACAATTGTCTTGAGTTCCAGCTTGTGCCCAAAACAATACGCAATTTTTTCAGTTCTCTTGTTACAGCTAGAGGTACGCCAGTTTCACGGATGCATCTAGCAACAGCTTAGATTTCTCAGTCCTATATATCTACTGACCACACTCAACTATACATTACCGTCTAACTGTACACGCGGTTACCACCGTTGCCCATACGCTATTACTACAGACCGAGACAACGTACTTCGAGAATAAGTCCTAACGGCGCATTACAAGAAAGGCCGCTAGAGTATTTTTCTCTGTACTCCATATAGTAACAGCATAGGCAATGAAACAACATACATGTAGGTGTGCCAACTTGTTCACGAAACTTCGAAATTTACCCACATAAAAATGCACGTATTTTAATTGAAGTTTTTAAAATGCGTAACGTACTAAAGATAGAAATTTAAATCAATTTAAACAGTCATCACAAGTAGCTACTAGAATGAGGAGTACGAAGAAGCTTCCAACAGTGGTACACGTAAAGAGGTGAGACATCTAGCGGGCAGGACGTGAACCTCACAACCCGGCCCATACTGTGGATATGGCGTATAGTAATAGCGTAGGAAACGAACGGTACCACGCGATAGTCCTATGAATTATTCCCTTATTTACTACTGGTTTGCATAGTCAAAGGAGTGTCTTGACAGCCAATCACAGACGTGATAGTGGAGTACACGTTCTTGGCGTTCAACTTGATCTAGAATACATCTGCAAAATTTACGTACCTTTAGTTATGTCTACACCTCAAAGCAATTTATTTAGGGTTATACGATGGCGGGAATAAAATATATTTTTGCACAATACTTGTATTTACTAAATTTTACAACAACAGTACGAATATAATATTCGTTTCGCACTTCTTACATCGGCAAGGAAAGTGGGCTTTATGTCTCGTCGGTAGCGAGGTCACTGGAGAGTGAGTCATGACACGACTGGAATTGAGAGAGGAATCGACCATGGCCTTCATTAAGGAACGATCCAAGCATTCGTCTTGAACGATTTCGAGAAACAATTGAAAATCTATATCAGGATGGCCGGAGCCGGAGATCGAACGTGTTACCGTTATTCCACGTAACTCGGTTCTTTCTTTGGTATTTCGAACACTCCAGTAGGGCATATATGAGTAGATTGAAAAGCTACTCTCGTTACTTAGTAGCAGGGGCGGATCTACAGGCGAGGCCATAGGGGCCAAAGACCCACCCGAGACTGCTAAAATAAAATAAAAAATATAACCATATAAATGCCAAGTTAAATACTGAAAAATATTACCTTACGGTTTTCCTAAAACAACACAACATTTATACCACAATCATGGTTACACGATTGTGTGTTGCAACATTACATAGCATAATAATTTATAAAATACATTTCCGTACTTTAAATAAAACATCACAGTTACTGAATTGCAAAATGTTTTGTGCTTTTTAAATTTGTTATTCATTAAAATTATTGCATGTGTTTCAAGAACCAACACAATTATAGATGCACATTGAAACACAATATTAAGAACGTATTGATTTATGTTATATTAGCGCAAAGGTTTTTACATTATATATATATATATATATATATAAAATTACCAAAAGTAAACAACATCTTAAAGCAGTATATTCAACTCCGTCAACAGCACTACTTTGAACCCCCGCCTTTATTTTTTGTCTGGTGTGTAGTTATTTATACTTCTCAAGGCATGCGCCCCCCCCCCCCCAGAACAAAGAGCCTGATCCACCTTACTTAGTAGACGCTTAAAAACTTGACACTGGTTACATGCTTGCACTGCATGACTCAAGCTGAAATTATGTGTTACGCCATTGCCGCACTTAGAGGAAACTTTCTGCCAGTTCTCGAACTGAAACAAGCAAAGCGGGTTCATACAAGACATTAATAATTTGCGAGAAGTTTTCAAACAAATAACGAGAGGGAAAGACAACAATTGTGTTCCGATGGTTTTGATATAAACCACCGCAAACCGTGGTGGTACCATCTCCCCCCCCCCCTCGAAAAAAAAAAGTTTACATAAAAAAAGTTTAAAGTCAACACGGAAACAGAAATGCTAGAACACTCATATTCTGCAATATTTTAATATATATATATATATATATATATATATATATATATATATATGGTCAGAGCTTGTGTGTACACATAACAGTGGATTATAACATGCAGATATAGGTCATTCAGGATAAAGTGAGCACAAAAAATTTAACATTTTAATAATATCACTAGCCATTACTGCATATGATTCAACAAGAACTATAGTTTCAATACAGCTTGTATGGTTGGCAGCGAAATTACGCAATTTAGTTCCGTGTGCTTCCTTAATTAAATACAGCATTATTGAAATAAAAGTAACCGAAATCGACATTATTGTACTTTTATATAATTAATAGAACTTTTTTTTAATTATATGGATTTATGCCGACTGTACAACTTATCTTCGACGCGCAAACATCAAGTGACGTGTCCAGAGAGGTGAGATATTTCCCATCCTTAGCCGTTACGCGCGGAAAGATACTAAATAGCTGAAAATAGAACTTAAGCAGGGCTTTTTTAGTGTTCACTTTATCCCGAACCACCTATAATTTAATTCGTGAAATGTTCCTGTCGCTACTTATTGCAGAAACTACACATGCTGGTAACCTAGTGTACTCTTGAGTACAGAGCCTTCCCAATTGTGTGAAGCTTGTAACGTGGTTTATCACGATATATTGTCGGTTTACTTCACAACTGTCTCGTATGACAGCATGTCCAGCTTACAAACACCAACGAAACACAGCGACAGCTGGTCGCGAGTCATGTGAGCGACCCTAAGGCCCACTATTAACTCCAGGAAATTGAATTACGAGACAATTACGTAACGATCCGTGAAAGGCGGCAATCAGAAGATTGCTCACATCCGGGTCCTACCCAGCCGAGTCTTCTCCGACATGAGCAGCTACGATGGCGAATTGTCCTCCTCACAATCTCTTCCACCAAACAAGTACGCGTCTATTCATACAGCCACGACAAACACACATTTGAACGATACTATGGGGTACAATGGCGTGTGCCATTACTTTTACAAGAAAAAGTTTGTATAGGCCGTTCACGTTACAGTGAGAACTGTATAAACAATTCTGTCAGCCGTTTGCAGCCATATTTACTATTTGTAATATGAAAACATCCATGGAACTAAAAACCAGTCTAAATGTTTCAACACACTCAAAAGTTAACATATATTGGCCGAATAAATTATATTTTTCATTAATTACAAATTATGCTGAGTGCTCTGTTTATAGTGAACAGCCTATAAACTAATGTTTATCATATTTATCTAAACATGTATCAATCTAGGCACTAAACCCAGAATGTCGCAGGTCATTAAAGTGGTTTGAAGTTTCCAAATACCTCTTGGTATGAATGGGGTAGATTTTTAAAAGCAGAGTGTTTGACGTGAAAAAAAAAAAAAAAACCCCTTCGACGGCCCGTCACATTTACCAAACTATTTCATATTTATACAAAACACTTTCTTGGACACTCGATGAAAAATTACTTTGTGTCACTTCAAACTATTTTCTAACATGTACAAGAATTTATTTCTAAACGTAAAATTATTTTTGTATGTTTGTAAATATATACAGATATATTTTAATATATTTACACGTATTTCCTGTGATGTTTGTAATATTTTTTTCTTAACTTAGGCTATATATATTTTTTGAAAACCAGTTCCCAAAGAATATTTTCTTTAAAGTACAAAAAATGTTTTTACTGTGTAGTGAAGGAGTTGCAAGGTAAGCAGTGTTTGTAATCAACTGTAGTTGGTTACTTGCTCGTGTATACGTTAGCCAATCAGAGTGAAGCTGCACTACGTGTATGATAGGTGCCTTGCGGCAAACTCAAGTAGCGAGTGGCCGCATTACGTTCTGTTAGACCAAGCTATAGCCTACGACTATTACTAGAGACATGCAAAACTCGCGTTATCATTTGGTAGCAGACTAAACTTCACTTTCCTATACATAATAGAGCATAATCTGCGATTCAATTGGCCAAGAACTTTTATGTGTTGTCATTTACGTGTGTTACGTCTTTACAGAGATTGGCCTCTCTACCGTGTAAGCAATCTTCGCGGCAAGTCACGACAGTATCGGCCAGCGGGAGACGTCGAACAAGCCTATAGTCACTTGGAGTCTAGTCAGCTGCCAGAAAATAACGCGAATTTTGCATGTCTCTAACTATTACTCGTCCCTACTTCGTGCACCGATATTACACAGTACTGAACAAACACTAGCCTACTTTGTAACTACCCAGTACACACGCCAATGACCGGGTGCCAGACTAAATATGCTACCAAAACCAGTATCGACAACTGAAAGGAAAGAATTATGTATCGACAGGAAGACGACACACAAACTACACAATGGCCGCGGTGGTGCAGTAGACAAACCACTCACCTCCTATTACTAGAGACGGGAAAAATTCGCGGGTTCACAGACCTTGTAGGCTAGCCTGCAAGAACATGTGTGTATTCAAGCAGACATTATCTGCTCACTGGCTGCTCGATGACGCAGTGACATGGGGCTGCATTTAGTTGCTTCTGTGCTATTGGCTAAGCGACTTACAGCAAGTGTCAAATAAGTCACGGGCCAATTGCGAAAGTGGCACCAACTTACAGTTGCTGGATCTTGGGGCTAAAAGAAAACGCGAATTTTTCAGGTCTCTACCTATTACTATTTCAGACGAGTCATGATCTGAGGTCTCACATTTTACTCTTGTCATGGCTCCGCCTACCGCGCGTCTCAAATTTTAGCAGCGTGTTCGTAAATTCGTTTTTTATACGAAACCATTCCATATCTGCCCAGTCTGTCGATGTACACAAATAAAACGCACTTCGGTCAAGGACGCAATGTCATTGTATAGTAACTATGTTTCGAAGCCATCCTACGTAGATAAAAACGGCCATTTCAGGCTGCCGTACTTCAAAGTGTACTAACCGTGTGTATTTGAAACTCAGAAAGATGGCCTGAACTCTGCTCCAGACTTTACATCAATAAAATTTAACGCTCACCGCCTAGAGTCTCATAGTAAAAATGGATCGGCAGGAAACTAGTTAAGAGAGTTCAAGTGAGGGGAAATAATTATATATTTGTATAAAACAGGGTTAGTTTTGTAGACATTACTTGGATAGAGTTATGCAGAACGGAACAAATCTACAAAGTAATGTATGTTGAAATAATCATTCCAAGTGTAAGAACAATGTAAGAAGTATATCCTAGGAAAATAACAAGTATTAAATAAAAATATTTGGATAAAAAGAAGAGATCAGAAAAAGCGGTTTCTGCACGTTTACATGGAAACGGTAGACTTTGGCCTTGAATATCTCAGCTCCAGTAATTTGTGGATTGGTTCCCTTCTCCATAACTCCATCCATTTGAGAGTACATTTTCCTCTAGCCAAACAAAATTTTTTAACTCAGCCAGTTTTCCCATGACATTTAAGTCAAAATGTGCATGTCTTTGCTTCGTATAAAACTTGAAAACTAATATACATAATGAAATGAATAAAGAAATAAATAAACTACATCAAAACTACATGTGACAGTCTACGGCTTAAAGCTATATTCTTGTATATTAAAAAAATGCAAAGCGTAACAAAAATTTACAAATTCTTTAATTTAAAAAAATTGTACATGTTTAATTATGAGAGGAAAACGCATTGTCAAGTAAAGTCCACAAAACTAACAATATTTCATACAAATACAGTAATTTTTCCCCACTAGAAACAACCGTAAGTCCTTGGTTCGTTGTGGCGATGTGGCATTTGATGCGCGCTTCAAGGTCGCCCTTAGAGCTCCGTCACTTATTGTCCTCTAACACGCGGGTAGGCGGCGCCCTTAACATCAGCAATCATGTGGCATACTTTGGTCTGATGTTTTTTAAACACTTAAATACAAATGTGAGTATTCATACGCGTGTTCTTCTCTGTATAAAATAAAATTCAATAAAATTTAATTGGTTTTTGTCACTAGCGTGATGCAAGGACAGAGGTATTTTCATTGCAACAATTTGTTTTGGAAACAATTATAAAACCTGAATTACTTAACTTGTATGTAACAACAATGAATATAAAGTTTACAAGTTAAAAATGTCCTGACACTGCTCTTTTGTTTTCATCACGGTCGTAGAAAAACAGGTCTGGACACTCGCCTATCTACCAATGTATTTTGCTTGACCTCCTTGTTGTTTGGTTGTAGTTCGTCAAGTTACCGAGAATGTCGTACTTTTTGGCGCTGTTTTCAGGGCGGTCGGACTCAAACTCCGTCCACTTTTTTTCCATTGTTAAATTTATAAAGTAAATAAAGATTGCTGGAGCCTTTTCTTAAATTTGTGAACGAAGGGAGTATTTCATAAATTGATAAAAAATGCGTTTTGATAAATTGTTTATCTTAGTGAGGAGGAAGTGGGCGGAGTTTGAGCCGACCGCCCTAACATCAGCACCAAAAACCTATAGCATTGTCGTGAACTTAGTGAACTACAGCTAAACAACAAGGGGTCAAGTTTCGAGGCGAGTGTCCAGACCTGTTCTTCTACGGCCGTAG
The DNA here is from genome assembly GCA_003012365.1 of Medauroidea extradentata. Lineage (NCBI taxonomy): Eukaryota > Metazoa > Arthropoda > Insecta > Phasmatodea > Phasmatidae > Medauroidea > Medauroidea extradentata. The sequence goes on from PNEQ01115825.1 coordinate 82,181, forward strand.
TTTTCATTGACAAATTTAATGTAATCACGAAACAATTTACTACCTGCAATTTCTTGAAAATTCAATAACTGTATCTAGTTACAATGAATCGTTTACGTTACAAATTGAAAGAAGAAAAAAACAAAGCAACCAGCGGCGGCTCGTAGGTTGTTGCCAGGTGGGGCTGCAAATAGTCGAAGTGCACACTCTTGATGAACGCGCCGTAGACCAACGAGCATGAAATATTAGCCGGCTACTAGATGTGTTGTGACCACTCAGTAGTAAGGGGCACCTGCAAATCAGCGTGTCAGTGGCTGTAGAGTCAACCAGCGCACAACCCTGTACAGCTCTTGACAACTGCAGCCCTACCTGGCAACAACCCACGAGACGACACTGAAAGCAACGTAACAGGCATCAATAAGATTTGTTACTATTAGAGGTACGTAAATTTCGCAAATACATTGCAGGTCAGGTTGAACGCCAAAAATGTATACTTCATAATCACGTGTGTGATTAGCTGGCGGCTATCACGAAACGCATATGACTACCGCAAGCCAGTAGTAAATAAGGAAATGATTCATAGAGCTATCGCTTGTAATGTTGTAAGCCAATGTATAATCGACTGTATCCAGAGCGTGTACAGGACTGAGCAATCTAGGCTACTGCCAGGTGAATCCGCGAAATTGACGTACCTCTAGTTATTATAGATATAGGCAAGAAAAAGTCGAGGGTTCAACGTATTTTAGGTTATAATTCACGGTCCTACGTATTATTCAGTTAAAAACTCATGGGGTATATGTGTTTGGTCTATCGTTCTGTTGTTTACCTGATATTTGTTCTAGGGTCTTCCAGGACGTTACTTATAATTCGTCAGTCGATCACAAAGCAACACGTATAAACACGCTTTTAGATTCTATCTTGTACTGAAATGAATTAGCGAAGATTTCCAGTACATGATTATACACATTAACATTGTTTTCCACACCGAAAAAACTTGCGTCATTAATTATATAGTGTAGAACTAAAAATGTTCAAAGAATACGTTAACCAGCTCTTAATAGTATAAGTTCGAAATCTTTTTTGTTCAGGAGCATGATTCTGCTATCCGTATCTATGAAGAGCAGGGATCTAAGTAACCGTCTGAAACACAATTTGTTCGAACAAGACACAAATATTTCACTTCCCTCGTAAAGGCTGCCAACATCTAAGTACACGATGCCAGGGCCTGTTAGCAACACACCAAACGAGAATTTTATGAAGCTCGCTGGCGAAAATCGCGTATTGGATGAAGCGCGAAGCAGGAAGTCAACAAAATGAAGTCAGGAAAAATAAACGCGGAGATGTTTTACCTCCCTGCCGCGCGATGAAAGGCGATGAAAGGCCAACAAGCGACGAGCTTAATTAAGCCCACTGATGTAGGAGCTTTAGATCCTGTTACACGGGATACCGTTACTAGCGCAGAACAAATTATTTACACAGTAAAAAAATTGTACATTTACAAGAAAAATCTTGTAAACTAACATCAGAACATTATCAGTCAGGTAATAAATGTGAGATGTCCGAAACATTTTCAATTGGTTATACATATTGTGAACACCTTTCGGAACTAGTAAAATAAATGTTATGAGTAAATTTTTCGATTTGAAATAAAATAAACATTGAAGACCAGACAAATTTTACAAAACATTTCGTAATTTTACAAAAAAAAAAAAACATTTTATAATTCTACAAACAATTGTTGTAAAGTGAACCAAATATTAGCAGTATATATACAAAATTTGTTTGTAGATTTACAGAAATGTTTGTAAATATACAAAGAAATTTGTAAAAAAGTACAAGTTTTTTGTAAATATTACAAAATATTTTTGTAGTGTTACAAAAAACATTTTTGTAAAAGTACTAATTTTTTTTACTGTGTACGCATACTCATAAATGTAACCGTTATTTTTATACGTCTACAGTGTTTGTTTAGCAAACATTGCTTGTGACTACATTTTATCAACATGGAATTTTTGTACACTGAGAAAAAAATTTTGTTGATGCAAACAAAATTTGTTTCAATCAACCAAATCATTTGTTTACAGAGGGGCAACGAAATATTTTTTTGCTTGTACCAAATTATTTTGTTCCCTCGATTTGTTTGAGGCAAATAGCTGAATTTTGTTAGCAGTACCAAATATTTAGTTGGTCATAAAAATATTTCATTGGACGTATTAAATGCGCATTCAATATTTTAAGAACTAAACCACAGATTATATTTTATAAACTTGGAAAATTTCTAAAATTTTAAAAGCTAAAAAAAAAAAAAAAAAAAAAAAAATTGTGCCCGCGCCGGGATTTGATCCATTATCCCTTCATATATCACCTGCAATGCATGACCTAACCAACTGAGCTACGAGTGCTTCCATGGGAGGGGAAGTGTTATTTGTATAGGAATAGTTACGTCGTGCACCACAGGGCCGCAGCACATACAATGAGTCGTGGAGCTACAGTGTTTTTCAAGTTTATAGCAATTTCTTTTGTGATCAATCGAATTAACCACTTTGAAATTGTTATAGCTAACTTTAAGATACTAGAATTATGCTGATTAACAGTTTAGACGTCCAATTTATGGCACAAACTTATATTTTGAATGTTGAGGTATACAGTGTTCGCCATCTTATCGCTTACGCACGCCAGCCTGCCATCATCCGCAAGTCAACCAAACGTATTTAGTTTCGCCAACAATATCATTTAGTCCATCGAAAAAAAATTGTTGGTACAAAGT